>BKZX01024310.1:0-14997 GCA_014362285.1 Fagus crenata | reverse complement strand
TAGAAATTGATGCCACTATTTTATTTATTTACCAAATACTACTACTTCTAAATTTAAAGAAAAAGAAGATTTGTATGAATATTATATATTTGTGCCTTACTTATTGGTATATCAAATCAAGTATCAACCTGGAAAATCATTAAGTATATATAATAAAAAAAAAAAAAAACTACCAAATTTTGGATTTATTTAACCTTATTAAATTATATTATATTAAAATTATTAATTGCTGATTTTTTATATTTCCAATAATTTCGGAGGACATTACTCTATTTTGAAAGTATTAAGAACATCAAAATCCCCAACTTTGGCATAAATTCAGTTGATTCCAAAGATGAAGACCTAAATTATGTTCTTCAAAAATTATGGGAAAAAACCGATCAATAACTTTTTTCTTCAATAATTTTTTCGATCGAGCGTATTAGGCTATGGACAAAATGCGATCGATCAAAATGTTCTCATAAATTTTTTCGATTGATCGCTTATATTATGTTCTTCAAAACTTCTGGGAAACAACCGATCAATCACTTTTTTCTTCAATAAATTGTTCGATCGATCGTATTAGGGTCTGGACAAAATGCGATCAATCAAAATATTCTCAAAAAAAATTTCGATCGATCGTTTATATTATGTTCTTCAAAAATTATGGGAAAAAACCGATCAATCACTTTTTTCTTCAATAATTTTTTCGATCGATCGTATTAGGCTCTGGACAAAATGCGATTGGTCAAAATTACCTCATAAATTTTTTCAATCGATCGTTTATATTATGTTCTTCAAAAATTCTAGGAAAAAATCGATCAATCACTTTTTTCTTCAATAAATCGTTCGATCGATCGTATTAGGCTCTGGACAAAATGCGATCGATCAAAATATTCTCATAAATTTTATCGATCGATCGTTTATATTATGTTCTTCAAAAATTTTGGGAAAAAACCGATCAATCACTTTTTTCTTCAATAAATCATTCGATCGATCGTATTAGGCTCTGGACAAAATGCGATCAATCAAAATATTCTCATAAATTTTTCGATCGATCATTTATATTATGTTCTTCAAAAATTATGGGAAAAAACCGATCAATCACTTTTTTCTTCAATAAATCGTTCGATCGATCGTATTAGGCTCTGGACAAAATGCGATCGATCAAAATATTCTCATAAATTTTTTCGATCGATCGTTTATATTATGTTCTTCAAAAATTTTGGGAAAAAACCGATCAATCACTTTTTTCTTCAATAAATTGTTCGATCGATCGTATTAGGCTCTGGACAAAATGCGATCGATCAAAATATTCTCATAAATTTTTTCGATTGATCGTTTATATTATGTTCTTCATGAATTCTGAAAAAACAACGATCAATCACTTGTTTCTTTAATAAAATTTGTGATCGATCCTCTAAGACAACATACAATTAATTGATCGCTTATTCATTAATAAAATAGAGTGACCAATGGTATTTAGATGTGGTAAAAAAAAATGACCGATTGCATTTGCCTCTATTACTACAAGAAGTTTTTATAATTATGTTTTTTTTTTTTTTTTTAATTAAACACAAATAGAAGTAATTGTGCCAAGTAACTACATTCACATTTTCAATTGATTAACTCTTTAAAATAATCCTAATTTTTTTTTTTTTCATTTAACTATAATTTATTTTGAGAATGAAATCTAATTATATATATATATATATATATATATTTTCAAATTAATAATTTATTTTAATGATTTGCAAATAACTTTCATTCCACATTTTTATTTATTTTCTTCCAAGGATATTATGTTACAAAAACTTCATTCCAATGGAATTTACTATATTTACTATAACCGCCAATCAAAGTCGGAAAATACTATAAATTGTTTGAAATTCCATGGCTGCGGAATAGAAATGTTCCATATAAAATTTATTTTGTGAATTTGTATGTGGTACACATTGGCAATCTAGGAAAAGAGAATGCATGATTGCATGAACTAGGCTTTATCATTCACTAGCAAATTATTTTAAAAAGTTAGAATCTGATAAATACATGAAATTATTTAAATAGTATGAACCCATTCCATTTTCAATGCATATAAAAGATATAAGGTGACCTAAATCTTTTTGGATTTTTCTTTATAAATGAATTGTTTATAAATCAGCACCAAATTGTAGTAAATATAGAAGAAATGCATTACAAGAAATGAGTTGAGAAAAAAAATTGGCTTCACCAAGAATAATAAGCATAATTCCAAGAATAATAAGCATAATTAAATAATTAAAACAGAGGCAATTAAAAAAATTGTTTTAATACACATTAATCTTCTTGTTATTTCATAAAAGTAACAATTACTCAAGTTTCGTTGTAACATTTCATCACATCAAGCAATTTGTGCACGCCACAAGCAAAAGCCTATGTTGCACTTGAGAAAATCCGGAACAAAAAACAAAATCAATTCAAAAACCACGGAAACACAATGTATATTCAGTAATCTATTGTGCCACATTATTAAATAATATAAACATTAGCAATATTGAACCAAAAAAGTCTAGAACCTAATGTCTTTTCTCTTCCATATAATTTTATGGTCAGACACCACAAACTTTACCAATGATGGAAATAAGATGGACCAGAACGGTCGGACACCATTGTTCAGCCCAATTTCTTTATATCAAAATGCACCTTTTAAGGCATTGCTGAGTTATATCAATCTAAACAAATATAAATCTCAACCAAAGTGCTATCTGATATAGGGCATCGCCACAATATACTAATTCTAACAAAGGAAACAAAAACCAATACCAAATAAAGATCAACATATCCATGCAATCTAGAAAATTGATTAACTCAAAAGACCTTAAAAGTAACCAAGTCCATTCAAATGGCTCAAAACCAAAATGCAAAAGACCGTTCAGGCTTCTTGACGTCATTGAACCAACTACATCTTCTCTTCTTTCTCAGCCTCCGCGGCTCTCTTCTGCCTGACACCGACATGATGCTGGTTTGTCTTGACAGAGTTTGTCATATGCCTTGAATGATTTCATTCCTCAGTAACCTTCACAAGCTCAAAAGATGGCTTCTCACGTGCAATAGGCCTTGGACCTGGGTGGCAGATGCAAGTTCCTCAGGTGCAGAATAACCAGCCTGCAAGAAATGTGAGAAAATGAGAAATAAGACAACATAAGCAAGTATCCATTTGTTCTATCAATGCGCTTCAGCCATTTAAACAAACCTTAAATTTACGGGCACGCCTTGGGAAGACAACCAATTTGGCCTTAAATGTCTTCAACTTCTACACATTAGTTTGAAGACCCTCCAAAGAATGATTTTTCGTGCGATGATCAACTGCAATCCCAATAGTTGTTGCATATTAAATATGGAATACCTGCAGCCTGTTTATAAAAGAATAATGAGGGGATTAAACTTGTTAAACCATAACACAAAAAACAGGAGATGAAACCAGCACAAGATTACAATAGACAGAAGATAAAACCCATCTTATAGACAAGCAAGAATAGCATGCATGTGCTTGCTTACATTGCTTATATATACACTAGAAGCAATAATGCTAGGGTACTTCAAATTTTATTACATATCTTACAAATTGATGTGTCAACTTTTAAACACAAAATAAAAAAATAATGAAGAGATTTTCTTATTATGTTGTTGATGTGGCACCAGTAAAATTGGTAGTACCTAACATTTTCCTACTATTAAGTAGGACTAAGAGAGATGAATAGATAACGTAATATAAAACATAAAACTAAGACTTTCCTACCATAAGTTCAGTAGACAAGATGGAAATGACCACAGAATTTACAAGTCAGCATACAGGAAGCAAAACTTTAACAGTCGATAAGGATGACATAAGAACACCCCACCTTTAATTCTTCCAAAGAAAAACCCCTCCCGACCCTCACTTTCATATTATACTTCAGTGTCTGCCTGTGAACAATAGGACGGAGATATCCATTAGTTAGGCGAGGGAAGATTTTCATAGCCTTCTTCTATCGAGCTGGTAATGGTTGAATAAAAATAGGAAGGTGGTTCATGTTATGAACAATAACAGTGTAACAACTCAGGACCAAAAAAGGGGCAAAACCCAAATGGGAGAAAATAAGATACCCACCAGCTCTTCTTCTTTCTTTCCGAGCGGGTTGATTGAACCATGTCTTTACATAGTTTTGCCAATGTTTCTAAATAGTTTTGCCAATGCTTCTTAAAATGCCCATTAGGGATGACATTGTTGTGCTTCACCATTTCTTACCTGTAAATTCAAGGTATGAATGATAAACATCCTAAATTAATATATACACATGATTGAGCCAATGAGATTACAAAAAAAATGGAGCAAGGAAAAGCTTAGACACACATGAATGGACTAAAAAATCAGAGGGGTCCAAAGGACACAGATTTTAGACTCAAGCAAACAAAGATCTATTTCATGCTTCCATAATTCAAAAAATCAATGATGTTTCTCATAATTCAAAAAATCAATCATACTTCTCATATTCAAAAAATTCAAAAATTAACCATATTTTTCATAATTCAAAATAACCATACTTCTCAAAATTCCATTAAAGCATACATTATGCAACATCACATGAATGTGCAAAGAATGTAATTATCATAAAAGGATGGAACCAATCACAAACTTCATTGAGATACATAAACCCAAGGAACTCCTCTCTAATCCAACCAACAAGTATATTATCCACAGAGGGGCCCAATTCATTCTCTAGATGAGTTAGGAGTTGGTGCTACTGCTCCATGAAGTTTATACCTCTCATAGAGGAGCATCAAAATTTCCATACTCCTTAGGCATTTCAATAAATTGATTCTCATAAAACTATATATAATATGCAAATATCACATGAATGCACAATGTAAAAATCATAAAGGGGAAAAAACTTATAATTCCACAAAATCTGCAGAAGATGCTATTGGCGCATGAAGATTATACCTCTACTAACGGAGCATCAATATTTTCAGCTTCTTTAGGCATTGAATACAACTTGATTCTCATTAAATCATATATATGCAATAGATAGTGCGTATCTTCTCTGGCATATCTATGATCGAAAGACTCAATTAGATGATAGATGTTAAACAACCTTCATCATTAGTGAAAAATAGCAAACGAGTAATCATGAGCATCCAACACCCACAAAATATTAGCAAACTAAGAAAACAAAACATGATCTGTGATGAAAGTAGAAATTAATATTTTGCCAATTTATAGAATTTTTAAGTAGTATATTTTATTACAAAGCACACCATCCTAGTACCAAGAATTATACAAGAGTAAATACAAAAATGACTAAATTTAACAAGTTAAAAATAAAAAATCAACATTTTTTTAGAAATAAAAACATCCCATTGCTGCAATCCAAATGTATAGCGTTCTAAAAAAATATATTTTGAGTAATACAACTAATAAATGAGAATAAAAAAGCATCCATATAGTTACCTAAAGTAAAAGAAAGTTCTTGAGCTTAAATTTGGAATTTCATATAGTAAAGAACACAAAATAAATCATTAACAGCATTTCATTAAGCAAATACACCCAAAAAAACCATTATAAGGCACACATCCAAAATCCAAAAACAATACAACAAAAATAATTTGTGTATCATAGATAGAATGCTATTTTATTTAGGACAGAACCATGCCTCGGATAAACCTAAACACCAACACTTCAAATAAATAAACTAAACCCTATAAAACCCAGCTGAAAGATAAGAACCAAAGGTCCATTAAGCCTTAATCGAACATAATTCTTGTAACAATGCCAACGCATAAGCACCCAGCAAATATTTTCATCTAACAAGCAATACCCCCCACCCCTCACTGCCACTCACTCATACAAAACCAAAGAACCCAAAAAATAAAAACACTCAGCTTTGCTATGTTCAATATTAGATAGCATATCCATTTGAATTCTCTCACAGATCTCAAATAATCAATTCAAACTTTAGGGAAGAAACAAATAAAAAAATGGACTAAAAGCATTGAATAATAATGTAACTATTAGACTAATAGCAGAAACTAAGTACTTCAATTTAAAAAAAATATATAAATCAATAAAAAGGTTACTGGAATCAGATAAAAGTGTCAATCACCATATTGCATCCTTAGATGCAGTTAAGACTGGGGCGACAAAAATACTATCGTCATTTTCACTATGATACCCAGTTAAAAAAAAATTAACTAAATCCAGTACAAGAAAACAACCATTAACGAGAAAAAAAATCCCAAAAATCAAAACTTGTAAATGACCCAATAAACCCAGAACTAAATCCAAGATATTTCGCAAATCAGAAACAGCAAATAATATTATAAAACACAAAAACATATGCATTAAGAAGCAAATTTAATATGAATGTTTTGCAGAGCATATACCTTGACATTGAATAACACAGCTCCAATTCAACATCCCAATCCATAATCCAACACCAAAATCACAACCCAAAAAGACTGAATTAATAACACAGCTCCAATTCAATATCCTAATTCATAACACAGCTCCAATTCAATATCCCAATTCATAATCCAACACCAAAAATCCCACATATGCATTTTCTGTTTTTTGTTTTTCACAAAAGAAATTTAAACAAAAATAATAATAATAATAACAAAATTGCTTTTACTGATTCCTCGTGCGAAGCTGCGGAAGCCAAAATGAAATCCAACAGTCTTTAAATAAAAAAATAAAATAAAAATAAAGAAAAAGTGGTTAAGAAGCAATTACCGCCTTGCAAAGCTTCTTGATTAGGGTCATTGGCTTCCCCTTCAAACCCCTCTGAAACCTATTAACACCACGAACTAACAAAAAACAAATCAGACCCATTTGTTGGGTTTCCATTCAGTAACAAAAAACAAATTAGACACGGCTGGGACACGGTTCCAACACGTAGGTGAAGAAAAATTGAAAAAAAGAAAAGATGCGAGATTTCTTACCACCCGGCTTGAGGCCTGTCAAAAATTTCAACCAATCTCTCTCTTTCTCATTCTGGAGCGCCGAAATCGCTAATCTTTCTCGCCGATCTGATCGATCTGCACCTTGAGGCTCTGGAGTTTGATTCATCGGCGCTGGTCTGGGTTCAGTGGTGGTTCTGGCCGAGCTCGCGATCTCTCTGTCTCAAGATCCTGAAGAGGCTTTGTTGAGGGTACGTGAAAGAGAAAGAGGCGAGGCTAATGGTGCTAGCCATGGCGGCCTGACTCGATCTGGTGTGAAGAAGAAGAAACAGAGAATATGGGTTAGGGTTTCAGAAAGAGAATAACGTGAGAGAGAAACGAGTAAAGGGTAAAACAGAAAAGGAAGGAAATAGATAAAAAAGAAAAAGAGAGGAAGGGAACCGGTTGTTTAGGTTACCCAGCACCATTACTTTAATCTAAGGGCTAGAAAAACCTTAAATAATCCAACGGTTCAAAAAAAATCCCAATGTTTGAATAGTGACTGGAGGTAAGTGTTGTCTCTGAAAATAGATAAGCTGTCAGTATGACTACAGAAGCTCCAGATATGCCTGTCATTGTCATGATGTACGTAGCTTCTGTTATTTGATTACTTTCCACGTATGCATGAGTACTATGTCCGTAGCTTCAATTATGCATGATTGGTTACGTAGCTAACGTGCTTAATTAATTACAGGGCATGATTGAAGAGTCAAAACTGGACACCTTCAATTTGCCATACTATGCACCCACTATAGAGGAAGTAAAAAAGGTAATCGAGGCCGAAGGATCTTTTACTTTGCATAAACTTGAAGCTTTCAAAATGGATTGGGACACCTATATAAAGAAAGCTAATAAGGGTCTTGATAAGCAAGCAAGGGAAGCGATAATCGCCAAGGACATTAGGGCTGTGGGTGAACCCATTTTAGCAAGCCATTTTGGAGAAGCAGCCATGGAGGACTTGTTCCGTAGGTTTAAAGAGGTTGTCCTTGATCACATGGAGAAGGAGAATTGTGAGTACGTTAATTTGGTTATCTCCTTGACAAAGAAGGGTTGAAGGTTAACGTGGAAGTTTCTTGAGAAAAAGGGTGAAAAATGCAAGCTTTGCAACATTGTTCTTGTTTTTGTATGCTTATTATGCCATATATATATATGGCTTTCATGTTATGAGTTTGGCTTAATAGTTATTATGATTTTCTTATCAGGTGTCTTGCAATTATTCATCTTTTGATACTTGTTAATTTACATCTAAACCAAACAAATGAAATGGTTTTCTCTCACCCTCGATAATTTAAGTTGGAAAAATATTATAAATTTTGCTAATTTACAAATTACATCATTTAAATTTGATCAAACTTCATTTCAGTTTTCTAATTATAATATTTTTTCATTTAAGTCCTCTAACTTCTGTTTCTTTTCAATTTAATATATCATTTTGTCCACTTGTGTTGAATAAATTGATGTTATGTGCCCCAAAAATAAAGTTGTTGGTTAAAAAACATCATAAAATTAAGAAAGTTAGAAGGTGTAATTTGGGAAAAAATGGAAGTTACTAGACTAAAAAAAAGGGGGGGGTTAATTACACTTTGCTCATCTGTGGTTAGACCCATTTTGATAATGTTTACCCATGGTTTGGATTTTGTCACTTTGTCCACCTAAGTGGACTCCATTGGCCGCCGTTACTCACCTCGTCTATTTCCGATAGAAAAAAAACCTAAAACTCATTAAAAACAGCATAACACCGATCAAACTTTTTTGAGTTCAAAACCTAAATCGAAAAACACTGATATTAAGATTGATATGTGTTATGATGAGGACCCAAATAAACTTAAAGAGGCTTTCACTCACTGATATTAAGATTGACAACAAGAGGGTTCCCAAGAAGAAGACTTTGGTTGAGTCCATGGAAGCTGCTGGTTAGTGTTAATTAAGATGTATTTTTTGCCATTTTGCTTCTTTCCTGAATTTAAACTCATATACTGTGATGGCAGATGTGAAGAACAAATGGGAGAACAGTTCCTGGAGAAGGAAGTTGATTGTGCAGAAGAGAAGGGCTTCACCTAGTGATTTTGATAGGTTCAAGCTAATGTTAGCAAAAATCAAGGTTTGCAATTATTCAAATACTAGCATATAACCCGCGCAATGCGCGGGATTATTGTTATTATCATTTATGATTAGAAATATATATAATTTGAGTAAAATGGTAGTGGATATCACTCAACAGTTTATTGTTATTATTATTTATGCTCAATTGGGTTTTACACCAATTTCATGCAACAAAGGTTCTATAGAAATTAACCTACAACTCTGAGTTTTCCATCATTCTCTTGCCTCCTTGATAACTTTATTGTAGCAATTGCTGCACCAGCAAATGAAATCCCCCTGCAAAAAACATGCTCCCACAATCAGCATAGGAACGTAATATTATAAAAATCTGTAACAAAAGAACTCTTACAATTATTTCTAACAAAAATTGGAGTGTAAAAATCTCTTGAGAACAATTATAGCTTTTCTTAAGTAAATACCATACCAGCAAACTTTCTTTCAAGGCAAGCAGCTTAGCAATTTCAATAGCTTCCTCACTTGATACATGAAGAGTCACCAAATATCAGGAGTCACAGAAAGTAAATTCATACTTGCATTAGCGGCTACCACAAATCATCTATTATGTTATGATTTTTAGTTCAAATCTCCCTCACCAACGCCGTTATTGGCACCGTTATCCTCCTCGAACCACTGTACCATGGGCATTCATTCCATCTTATGCCTCAGCTTCCAATCCAACGCTTGACATCCACGTGAGCAATAGTTCACGGAACCACAAACGGAGCACCGACGGTACTCGTGGGGCCTTGTCTCGGGTTGCCCACACCCAGTATGCGAACACAGCCTCAGTCCCTGACCCAACCCAGACCCCGACCCGTCACTCTTCGACCCAAACCACTCTTTTAAAAACAAATTCACAGGGTGCACATCTATCTCCGGAACGTTACACCCGAAATCACTCAATAACCCACCACCACCACCGCCCGAACCTGTGAAACACGGGTTGTTATTGTTGTTTTGGAAGCGTAGAACAGACTCGAGCTCGCGTGTGTTGGCTTGGACGAGGAATCGTCGTCCCTTGGCGATATTTTGGCGAACCCCGTAACCGTCTTGGAGACAATGCCCAAACTCACGAAGCGCGTCCACGTGGTCGAGATAAGCGGCATGTGCGCACAAAGCCACCCCGGCTCGTAGATTCTTATTGCCTTGGAACCTCTGCTACCGTTGAATTGTATCACCGACAGCGAGTACAACGCCGGTGAGTGTTGCTTAAGCGCCACCTTCGCCATTAGCGACGCTCCGCTCCCTCGGTTTTGTAAACAATAAAATCGGATCTATAACCAAAAAAACAAAAAACAAAAAATCAGAAAATGAAATTTAAATATTGAATAAAAGAGTAATAATAATCGGTTACTGACCATTCCAAGACTATAAGAGGCTTCGATATTGCCAGAGCTAACGCAGAGTTTGAGAAAACTATGAGCAAATTCGGACCAATTTTTGGCTTTGATTGCAACCTTTCACCGGTAGGCAGAGGAGGCGTCTGAGAGAGGGAGCGTTAGAGAATATTTAAGAAGACGAAGAACGTGCGAGAGAGAGAGAGTTAACTTCAATAGACGTGTGAAAATGGAAATGATGCAATTGTTGATCATTAATCATTATCCAGTTGCTTTATTAAACAACATATCACTTAATAAATTTAAACAATAGAGAGACGCTTGCTTTAATTTGGTGTTTTAATTACTGATGTGGCAGCCACATAAGTTTGTAAGACACTTGGCAAAACCTCAGTTAAAGGTTTCTGCTTTTATATATATATTGATTATACCTTGCGCTATTCTACATTTTTGCGATAGTGTGGTTGTGAAAATTTGAGAATGTTTTGCTGCACCATTCATAGTTTTGGATTCAGTTTGGGTCAGAAATGAGTAATTATCCCCCATCACATTAGACATTGTCCATCAGGTATCATGTGCCTAATTTTGGAGGCTATGTAGGACTTGAACCCATTACAAGCTCAAACAAAAGTATATGCAAACCTAATAAGAGGGAGTTAATGAATTACACTTGTTCACATAATCACGAGCTGTATAATTTCCGCCTCTTGCATTCGGTTTCCTTATAGTCTGAAATGTTTCAACACTAAAATAGATGGGTCCCCCTAGCTCATGCTTTTTGAATTATGAGCTCCTGGATCATTTTTTGATTTACTTGAGATTATAGAATTAAACTGTATTTTCCTCAACTTCGTGTGTATTTACCATCTTAATTTGCTATATTATTGTGTATGCATGCAGAGGAGTGGAATTATCAGGCAGGAGCTTGCGAAACTCAAAAAGGAGAGTGCAATCTAAGATGGTTCAATTTATACAGTTTGGATCTTGTTTGATTTAGGTTTTGAACTCAAACAAGTTTAATCTGTGTTATGTTACTTTTAATGCGGTTTAAGTGTTTTTTCTAATGGAAAATGGGCAAGGTGGGTAACGGCGGTCAACAGAATCCACCTCAGATGGATAAAATGACAAAGTCCAAGCCACAGGTAAGCAGGGCCAGTTCCAAGTTTTGGGTTGCCCAAGCCCATCCCGATTTTGGTTGTCCACTTTTAAAAAAGAAAAAAAAGATATAAAAGTCAAAGAAAAAAAAAATTATGCAAAATCAAGGTAACATTACTCTTTTAGCTTGAATTACATCTAAAAAAAAAAATGTAACCTTATTGTTTTAATATTATTATATGTTTAATAATTTTTTAAGTAAAAAATATACTAGTGTTAATAACAAAAAAATAAATAAATAAAATATCTCACGGTCCTACAAACCACAACAAAATTAATACTAATAATAAGTTGAAGTGATAGAAATTATTAAATAAACACAAGAACACGGCAACACAAAACAATTGCTTACCTGACTGCCCCCAAAGACAAAAGCATATGGTCAGTCGAATAAATTTTTTAAACAAATCACATAGTGTAAGGTTCATTCATACAATCATACAAACACATCACAGTATCACACATACCTCACAATTGTAATTGTAAAAACTAAAAATCCAATCAGATATATATATATATATATATATATACCATTCTCTATAATTAATTACTTTATAATTAATTAAAGAGCCATCGATTTAACTTATTATATAGACACACATGTGCTTTGAAAGCTTGAGATCACAAACTCCATGAGTAGAGATTTTAATTATACATTCTCTATGCTTTTAAAGATCATGAAACATTTTTTGAAACATTATATACTCAATTTATCACAAATATACTCCACAGACAAAAAAAAATCCCAAATGTAACTTTTCTCGTTCACCTCCTCTTTTTCCACAAACCAAATCATTGTCCGTCGTTGTTTGGTCTTGACCTGTTCTTAACCGGTATTCATTTTTCTTCGAATGACATTTTTTTTATTCAAACACTTCATTTTATTTTATTTTTCTTTTGCTTTGATTCCGAATTTGAAGTTCGTATTTCAATTCAAGGGTCTCAAATTTAGGGTATGTTTTCGTAAATTAAAAGTTTTGTTTGTATATATTTTTGGAATTACAATAAATATTAATATATTTTTTTTGTGTGAGTCAAATATTAGAAAATGGTTTCTAGTTTAACTTTAAGGTCGTAACCAAACACATAAAAAACAAATCAAATTTTCAAAATAAAATGTCTCATAAAAAGCAGTCATTTTAAAGAAAATGCTCTCGCTATAATCGTACTATATGACAAGCGACAAAACAGTTCATCAATATCTTTTTTTCTTTTTTTTTTTTTGTTAAATGAGATTTCATTAAGAAGATAGATGATACAAATTTCTTAAACAAGCCTCTATAATAAAAGTTAAAAGGATGAAAGAGACTCCTTATTACAACAAAAGGGGAGGCAGTGAAAGAATACAACATTAGCTAGAGCATGAGCCGCATGTTTTGTATCTGTCCTAACCCAAGGAAAAAAACAAGAAATAAGAAATGATGCTAAATCCTTTGGGATCTTAGGGTATGTTTGGTCACTGCATTCTATTTTTGTTTTCAAAATTTGTATTCTTACTATTTTCTTAAATTGAATCCAAAACCAATTTTTGATTTGTTTTCAATCCCTATTTCTTGTTTGGCAATTGTTTTCAAAGCATTTTGGGTAATCTTTTCACTTTTAACTAACCTGCAAGATTCCCTCCAAAAATTGGCTCTAACTCATAATCTGACATTTCCCCAAATTGAAACGAGAAGCACAACCCAGAACACTAAGATCAACCAAAAACCCACCACCACCAAATCTTCCACTGGCCTCCACAAACCCACCGAGACCACTGCATAAAACTCATAACCACTGGTACAAAATCAAACAAATTTAGAAAAAACCAAACCCCATCAAACATTGCCACCGCAAATCGGCAAAACAAACCCACAAAGCCACCACAAACCCACACAGCCAACGTCGTAGAAGAAGCTGCGAATTCACAACCCAAACGTGACCACCGTTGCCTCAATCAAACCCGGAGCTCACGCCACCGTATCCCACCAAGACCCACTGCTAAAAACCTATAACCACACAAATCACAGCAAATTTGATAAATCGAAGAAAAAAAAACGCAAAAACCCAGCTCACCGACAAGCACCGCGCCTCAACTCACCTCTCCTCGCTGCACCGTGCTTCATCAACAATTTGAATGGTGGAGAGATTCATCGAGGAAGCAAAAGGGATTTGGCGAAGAAGATGGGTTTGGAGTAATTGGGGTTTCATGGTCGTTGAACATGTCAGAAAAAGAAATAAAGTTGTGTGTTTAATTACTAAGAACAGTAACCGAAAACAAGTGAAAACATATAAAATGTGGTCTCATTTTCGGCCAATTGAGTATCAAATGCACAGTAAAATAATTTTAATGCAAAAACCGAGATCAATTGCCAAACAAAAATTTTTCAACTCGGGCCCATCATTTTTTGGATTCAAACATCTTACTTTTTAACTTTTTGACCTTTTTACTCTTTTATTGTTGCAATTTTTGAACTAACCACTGTACACTAAATCTCAATCCAATCTTTTATTGTTGTAGTTTTAGAAGCAAAGTTTTGCCTTGGATAGGTAATCCTGAGAGTATTCGAACTAGTGACCATTGGGGAGCACACCCAAGACCGAACAAGTTAATAATTTTTCTTTTGAATTATGTACTAGTGATAAAGACGTAACAAGGAAATGGTGGATCCAGGAAAAAACAAGTTCTAAAGTCACTTGGATTGTGATGCAAACATAACTAGAGGAACATATAATTGTGTTTCATAATTACTAAACAAGCTAGGAGCTAGCTAGGCTTGTTTTGCCAGTTTAATAGTCAATACCAATACAATCATTCAGCCAGTTTAGAGATGGTGAATTACTTTTGGCATTTACAACCTAAGCAAAAGAGTAATATATATATATATATATATATATAATTAAGAGAAAAATTAGACATATATTAAGAATGACAACACAAATAGAAGTAGAAATAATTCATTTAAAGAAAAAATTTATGGAAAATTCAAAAAAAAAATTAAATGAAAGTAATTTAAATCATTTTGAAATTTTATAATTTTAGTCATAATAACTTTACAAAAATTAAGAGATAAACTAATGGAAATAATCATTAAATATATTGTGTTCATTACGTTGATTTATTTCATTAATACAGAATTTTTCTTTTCTCAAAAGACCAAAATGTCATACAATTTATAAAAATAAATATTTAAAAATTAGATACATAAGTGATTTAGAGTTCATGAAAAAACTTCTGACGTTTTTAAGAACCTCTCCACGTTGAACAAAAAACATGTTGGGTATTTAGGTACCAGATCATCGATTCATTGGTCCGATCAAATGGGTGAATCCAAAATTAATAACTATGTGCAGAAGTCAAATTTATGCCTGCCACATACGTCACATATAAATTGTGAATTACTTGGACCTTTACAACTATGTGGTGAAGGTGATATCTTAACCGCTATCTCATAAACGTGTAGATCCCACATACATGTGGATCCCA
>BKZX01024309.1:0-13229 GCA_014362285.1 Fagus crenata | reverse complement strand
GAGAGAGTTTCTTAGTACAAGAGAGTGAAAAATAGGCTTTTGTGATAAGTATTTCTGAGTTATGCTGAAAAACAAGTATGGCAGACTACTGTGTAGTTATGAATGGAGAGATATAGGTTTTGAATCTAAAGGTTGAAGATGAAACTTTAGTGAGTGTTTTTTCTCTTAGAGTGTTTCTGAAGAGAGTAATGGAGTTGTGATTTTCAAATCTCAGAACCCCTATTCATGGTCTAAGTTTCTCTTTTTTATGGTGGGATCAAGTGTTCGTAGAGGTTAGAGATAATACCCATGACCTCATTTGATCTATGGGGTACTTGGAAGCTTGAAACCATTTTTGGTGGATCAGAAAAAAGGGTTTGCTGACCTTACTGTAAAAAGAAAGTCATTCTTATTACCTAAGGTTATTAGAGGTTACGGCAGACCTCGATCAGAGGGCTCACTCATTCATGGTGGTGGAGATATGTGGGAATTTAATACTGATGAAATGGTTCAGTGGGTTGGTTGAATCATACATGTTTCCTAGGTTTGTGATGAGACTTACCGTAGCTTGCATCTCCCAGTAGATACATGCTAGTTTCACGGCAGACCATCAACCTTTGAGAGTTAACTCCCCTACCTCCAAACCAAAATTCCCTAAGCCTTTAATGAAGATGAACAGTAACCACCATGGATCTGGGCCATGGTGGTTGCTGCCCCTCGTTTCATGGAACCAAATCTGATCTTGTTCTTTGAGGAGATCAAAAACATGTTTTGGTTCTTGTTCCCATGTGTCTGCTGTGTGGAAGGAGTGACAACTACCTCTGTTCAGGTTGCCTTCAGGTTGTCTTTTTACCTTGGGTTGAGACCCTTCCTTATTGGTGAATCTGCTGTTGCTTGACTATTGTCTGCCATACAGAGGGAGTAGGAGCCATCATAGGTTGGTCTGTGTTTCCTCTCCTTATATTGTCTTCAGATTCCTTTTTGTCTTTGGTTGTGGTTTTTCCATTTTAGTGATTCTGCCGTTTGTTTCTCGTCTGCCGTGCAACGGGGATGGCAGCTATCCTCATTCACGTTCTCCTCAGGTAGTCTTTTTACCTCTGGCTGAAGCTTTTCCCTTCTTGTAAGTCTGCCGTTGTGTATCTCCCTGGTCTGCTGTGCAGAAAAGGCTTGGCAACGGTCATTGACATCAGGTTTGGATCTGCCGCCCCGAGGAGATGATGAACAGTACTTTCTTCAGGATTCAGTTTAAAGGCTTGCTTTTTGGTTCTTATGGAGTATTCCATCCTTTTAAGGGATGTAGCAACAGGCTCCACCTATTAAAGACGAAATTACCCTTTGCTCCTTTAGTTTCTCTGTGGGCTGAGTTCATTATTTGTGACTCACAGCAGATTGTTCCCAATGACTCTTGGGCCTTACGGCAGACTGATTTCTCTTGAAGTGACCCAACGTCCCCTGGGCCCATCGTGGGTTGCTCTATCTTGGGCTTTTTCATATCGTATGTCACTTGCCTCCCTTTGGGCTTACGACAGATGGTCCTAATGGACTCCTTTTAATCTACCATAGTTTTGGCAAAAAGTGGGCATCTACACATAGTAACATGAATTATTATGTGAATAGTACTCTTAAATCACTATAAATAGATGGTTTCAGTTATGTAAGAAATCATCAGAAATCCTTGAATTCTATAAAAGAATTCTCTCTAGAAGTAGATGACCATCTTATAAGAAAATTCTTAAAAGAATTTCTCTTCTTTCTCTTCTTCATTTCCCTTGTTATCTCTTTGATGTTATAACAATGCTACGATAATGCTAATTAACAACAATAATAGAAGTTATATACATGTGACAAAATGGTGGCAATTAATTAAGTGGTGGTGGCAAAGAAAGTAACTGCTACATCTTGGATTGTAAATGAGTTGAAGTGAATCAAGTGGAGTACTAAAAATTTAAAATTATTTATTTAATTTATTTTAAACACGAGTCAAAGATTGTGTATTTTCTTGTTCAATAAACTCGAGATAAAATTTCTTATATAATTTATTAAACACAACTTACTAAAATTTTGTCAAAACCATGACTAACGTTCTTTACTTAGTTAACTAACTTTTATATATATTTAATTAATTGTTATTATCCCACATATTGCAAACAACCCAACCACATTTGTTTTTACCTCTTCACAAAACTATGTTAATAATTAATAACAAAATTATAGTTAAAATTATATTATTATAGTTAATGATCAATCTAATGGATCTTCAGTTTTGAACAACCTTCTCTTTGACTCGTCGAGTTATTGTAGAGGAAGTAATGCTACTTAACTAGGTTATTTGCCTGGAATGAATATATTTTATCCTACTTTTTATGTTCTACTCTATACTTCACCAACTACAATATAACACATGTCAAATTTGTGTTTGATTTGTTTCCATTTTAAATTTTAGTTATTTTATAAGGAAAGAAAAAAAAACACACTACAAGAAACTTTATTTTTTTCAACAAGTATTTATTGACGGTCACTTAAAACTGTTGATAATAGCATTAATTATTGACAATTGGAACCACCCGTCAATTAAAAGTGTTGATAAAATTACCCGCGCCCGCGCGCGGGATTTTCCATCTTAAAATTTAACTATTTTCTTCAGCACCGTCGAAAAAGGGGGTCAAAAATAAATTTTAAAAAATGAACTCTTTATCAACGGGTTTGGTGGCCGGTGATAAAATATCAGCGGTCTTTTATTAACAGTTTTGAACCGTCGAAAATAAACCTATTAGAATAGAATGGGCACTTTCAGATTATAGTCACTACAAAACCACTCTCTCTCAAAACTCTAAGGAAATCTGAAAGTATGTTCTAGAACCTGCAAAAATTCTCAAAACTCAAAGGTATACTCTCGAAACCCTAGCCCTTTGATTTTATTTTGAAAAGTTTTTCTGATACTTTCTCTCTCTCCCTCTTATTTTCCACATTTTCACAGATTCGTTGGCCACATTTTCACGGATTCGATAGCCAATCTGTCTCTTCGCATTTCTCTGGAAGTCTCTCTCTCTCTCTCTCTCTCACGAATTTGAGTTTTGAGTTTAGCTTGGCTATTGTTTTTTTGGTTTTGAATTTTGAGTTTCACTTTTCAATTTGAGAGACTATTCTGTGCAAGTAGTTTCAGTGAATTTTGAGTTTCACTTTCACTATTTGTTTGGTTACTGAGAAAATGCTGGAAAATAGAATTTTGTATTTCTCAATTTAAAATGGAGATTCCTGTGCTCAAGGGAGAGATTGTGCTTCCAACTAAGCGCAAATCTGTCGTGTATGAAACTTTTTCTTTGGGGCCAGCAACATTAAGCTACATCCTTGAGGTGCTTCACCTTTCATTGCTTTTTACTATTTAGGTTTTTTTAAATTGAGGCATGTGATTGTAGCAGTGCTGTGTTGGGGTTTATTTTAGTGTAGTGTAATGATTGAGGATAATATCCTTATATTGATTCTTGATTGGTTCCAATTTTCCAAAGCTTTTTTGGTATCCTCCTTCTGGAACTATGACTGAATGGATATTTCATCTCTGGTCTCAACCCCCCAACAATATTAGTATATTAAAATCATTGTACTTTAGATAAACGCCCCAGCTCTTGATTACCTTTATTTCAAAGGCTATTTGGATGAAGACGTATTGTTTGAAACTCTGACCAACTTAGTTCAAACGGTCCTTGGTGTTGATTTTGATTTATTTCTCTTTATTGATATTATAGATTATGGAAATAAGTTAAGGGAATTCATTAAAGCACTCTATAACATTAAATCTCAGCATTTTTTCTCGGATACTACAGAGGTAAATTACTTTTTTATGGTCTTTTATTAAATTGCTGTAAACTTCTTCTTGGACAAGCAGTAATATCGTTGTTGTGACTTGTGATTATTATGTAGTCGTGTAGTGCCTCTGCAATGCATCTGATTTTGATCCTCCCATATTTCATAATTTGGCTTTCTTAAACTTTGGTGTTCATTCTTGTGAGTGGCATGTGCTAAAGCTCTTTGCTTCAATGGGCTCCTAATCTTGCAGTACTTATTTTGATAAGCTAGTATGTTTAGTTCACATGACGATACATTTTTTTTTCCTCCTGAATTGAATTAGCTAAGCAAAAAAGAACTTCTGTTGAATGGATATTCTATGAGGATGTTCCAAAATGTCTATCATTGAACCTTACAACTTTTCATTTTAAAGGATTTAAAGGCTTAAAGGATGACCTGAAACTCGTTAGATATATTCTAGAGAGGGCAAAGATTCTTATAGATGATGACAGTCTCTTCTTATCCTCTAGATTCAGAGGTGAAAGTTTGTGTTCTCAATGAATTATTGATGTACCCAAGGCAGTCTATAACTTGTAAAATTGCATCTAACCAATGAATATTTCCTTGTGAGTTGGTGTAGGTGAGTTTTTTTCATGCAAATTTGTTTTGTGTCAATGTGTGGATGTATAGTCCTGTGAATGTATTTGGTGTACATTCATTTGGGTCTTTACTTATGAATACATCTCTCTTTTTGCTGTAGTGCCTATGAATATTTCTTGTCCTCTTCATCTTTTATGTCTATTCTATTTCCTTTTGTCTATTCTATTAAAAATTATATTATATTATATGCCAAAGGTAAAGTATGTAGAGCAGTATTGTTCCCATCCTTGGCCAGTAAGTCAACAGCTCATTTTCCCTTGTTGTAAGTATGCATGAGGCAAGTTTCTGCAGACTGTTCATGTTATTGGACCTGCAATCATTGAGCCATGTTCCATGTGGGTGTGGGTCAATATCCAAAATAGAAACCAAAGACATAATAGAGCTTGGAAAACCTTCTCATCCATTCGCCTATCAAACAAGGTTGAAATTGAAAAATGGAGGAGGCGGGGGTGGGGGAGAGAATGAGTTGATTCTTTTTTTTTGGGTACTTGGATCTGCCATTATATGATAGTCCCTTGTTGTTCATATTCCTGATAAATTGTTCTTCTGCTTGTGATCTTTTATGCTGATTCTTGTAGAATTTTTTAATAAGTAAATAATTTTATTGGAAAAGAAGAAGGGAAGGTCACATATGAGATGTCTAGTAACTTATAATGTTTGTGTTCATTTGATAGCTATTTACCAGTGAAGAAGATGACAGTGACTTATCCAACAACGTTGTGGTGAAGACATGCCAAAGAGTTATCCCTGTCACATGTAATGTTCTACTGTGTATTTTTTTTCCTTCTGATTTTTTAGTTGGACTATTTCGAGTTGGTTTCTATATGTTTTTCAAGGCTGGTACTCAATAGGGATCTTCTTACTTTTTGGGGCTGAGTCAAGGCTACTCCTAGCTCAATTTGAACTCTACTTGTGTAATTTGAACCTAGATTAGCCTAATCTGTAGCCTTACTTATAAATCTGGGTGGGTAACAATAGCTCTCTCCTTTTTCTTCTGTCATAATGTGAAATATTGTTTTGATAAGGACATTTTAGTCATTGGGGTATGTCTACTTTTCTTGCACTTTTTAGAGTAAGATCAAGCACGTCCATATTTGATTTTTACAATCGACATTCAACAAAGGACTGGTTGCATTGAATACTTTATTTCCTCTCACAAATTTTACACCACTAAGTTTTTATTGCCTTCTATAGACTAGAGAGCAAACACACAAACAATGTTGCTTCTCCTGTTTTTGACACACTTATAATCTGGAGCATGGCACTGGTACTGCATCAATATTCTGTTCCTTCTTTAGTAGTTTAAAAGAAAAATATACCTATGATTGAAGCATTCTTTTGGCAGATTCAGAATGGAGGTTTCATGTCTTTTAATACATTAAAGCTGATTTGCTCTGCACTAATTGATCTTTCTGCTATAAAGTCTCACCACTTTTTGTTCCTTGCAGCTAATTATGATGGCAATTGATTTATAACTAGTCAAGATGGTGTCTGGAAAGTAAGTAACATTAGTGTGTCATATATTCAGCATACAAAACATATCATAGTTTAACGCTGCATGGGAAGGGTTAAAACTTTTCTCTAGATCAGCAATTTTTTGTTTCTCAGAGATTTAAAGTTCTTTAACGTGTTAATTAATTTTACTTGATTTCTAACAGGTGTCACACATTTTGGGCAGGCCACTCCTTTACTTCTCACGGTAGCAGTTATTGAGCTCAATGACATAGCATTTGCAGTAGGTTTTCCCCATTCCTTAATAATGTCAGACATATACATATATTTTAGACACTGGCATTTGTGATGGAAATGTTGATATAATGCTTATTTTCTTTAGGTTGACTCAATACCTGCAGTCTTTGGTGTTACACGGGATCCTGTCATAGTTTTTACTTCTAATCTCTTTGCCATCTTAGGTAATTCTTGTTACTTTTGGTAGTCCTGGCAAGTGCTAATTACTCATACTACTTACTGTACACTGTTTTTGTAACTTCAATATTGAAGTGATAAATTATGATTGGCATATGAGAAAGTGTGAAAGTTATTCTAGATTAATTACAGCTTGTCCTTCAAGTTTTGAAAAAATGTGTCAAAAAGTGTAGCTTGTAGTAGAAGTGGAACAAAAGAATCTAAGACGGATAGCCAGATAGAGTGTACTATTGGATAATGGATGAGATCTCTCAAAAGACTGGCTTATTGATGCCTTACCACTTTTCTATGGGACAAAAGATAAAGAACCTAGCATTACACTAAAGTACTTCAGCATCTCTCCTAAGGCTCTTGAGCATCACACCAAGTGCAAGAAGAAGGAATTTAGAATACCCTTATGGCTAGAGACTTGCAGTTCTTCCATAATTTTAGACCCTTCTAAACTAATCTATCAAAATCTGTAAGGTACTTGTAGAAACTCTCAAGTTGCTGCAGCCTTGAAATAGTAGTTTTCAGTAATTTTGATTTGTGCATGTGTGCTACTTTGAAAGTCTCGAAATACGAACAAGTTTCTAAACTTATTAGATAGGAAATCTGATGTCAGTTTTTGAGCTTTTGATATTGGATTTGTTGCTTTTTTAGTTGAAATGTTCAATTTCTTCCATGATATGCTTCTTTCCTTTTCTGCTGATAAATTAGTGTTCCCAATCAGAAGATATTGGATAAATTCAGGCATCAAGGTCTATTATGTTTGATTACTAGGTATTCCAAACTCAGAATGTGTGAGATAAAAAACCACATGGTCATTTTGCAGTACAGCCTCTAATGAATTCTGATCATTTTTTGTTTGAATCCACATTACAGATAAGGCTTCAGTCAGGTTCTCAGAGTGACTCAATACCAGCAACGAACCATGGTGTTTTTCAGCCTCTTCCTAGTCCAAAGATAGTTTTCGTAAGAAGGAACGACTGAAAGAGAAGAAACCAAAAGCTTGCTGTGTGGATTTGTGTGTTTCTGCATCATCACTCGTCTCTTGTAATTCCAAGTCATCCATGGAAGACATCTGGCTCTTTTTCTTTATGACTTTTTTTTTCACCTTTCTTTTCCAAGGTTGATGGCGAAGTCCTTTTAATTTTTTGGTATTTCCTTTTAGACAATGTTTCGTTTTGATATCAAATTGCATAAAAAAAAGAAGGGATTTCAATTTGGTATTTTACATGTAAATCCTTTGGTATACATATTCCTTTTTGATATATGAGAAAGGATTTCAATTTGGTATTGCATAATTGTGTTTATGTTTTGATTGGTGTAAAAGAGCTCATCCAATCTTCTCTAAAAAAAAAAAAATCAAATACTTATTTCAACAGTTATGAACTGTTGAAATATCTAAAGACAACATTTATCAACGGTTCAATGGCAGTCGATAAAGGTAATAAGTATATTATTATCTACATTTTTTAAATATGTTTCAACAGTTTTAAACTAAGTTTCAATAGTTTTAAATTATGTTTCAACGTTTCCTAACCGTTGAAAAAGATGAAGCGCTTTTTTCCACGGTCCTAAAGCCCGTCAAAAAGTATTTTCGACATAGTTTGTTTCGACCGGTCTCAACAGTCACTTGAACCATCAAAAATACTTTTTTCGTCAGTTTTTAGTACTTGTTTCAATGGTTCTAACCGTTGAAAATAGCAAAATTTCTTGTAGTGACATGTGGTGAGTTGTAATTGATAAAGTATAAAGTGGAATACAAAAATTAGAATAAAAGATTTGTATTCATTTCTGGATTAGAGACTTAAGCATGATGACTCTAAGCATTTATAAATTAATAAGTATTCTCTAAAACACTAACTCCTCACTTAAGACTCATTAATCACTTGAAACTCCCACTTTTTCTCATTTAATTTGTCAACTTATCATTTAAATAATTTATGAAAAATTAGGTTTTAATATAAAAATGTTCCAACAATATTATCAATAAATTAAAAATTATAGTGTTTTTCTTATGAAATCAATATATATATATAAAAGCAGAGACCTTTATCTGAGGTTCTGTCAAGTGGCATGTTTATCTATTATTTAATTTTGTCAAGTGATACATTATTTAAATAAGTCATATTTATCTATCATTTAAATTTCCAAAGTGATACATTGTTTAAATAAATTGACTTAATGCATTTTATTTATCAAACAGTATTAATCAATTCCAGTCAAACACTTTTAAATAAAAATATTTAAAATAAGTCTCCTACTACTAACAAACATCTTAATAAAATATACTTTCTTAAGTGATATAATTAATAATGTTCAAATTTTAATACTAACAATAACAACGGATAATAACAAAATTTTATTAAAAAAATCCAAAATATTTCTCCTACTACTAAAAGACATCTTAACAAAATATACTTCTTCAAGATAAATGAAAAACAGTTAATTTAAAATATACCTTCCAAGCAGCATGACTAATAGCGTTAAAATTAAACGATCTCTTCATTCCCCTACTACTAAAAATTACACTTCTCTTCATTCTATCTTCTTCAAAGTTTGGCCTCATTCACAGTCAAAAGAATCTCTCTCAATGATCATTAATTTCAAAGAGTGCCGAGAACACTCTGTTGCTTCTCTCACTAAAATTGGTGTTGTATTTGCATCCCTTATTGCTGTGGTCTTCAACAACATTAAAGGATCCATAATTTCGGTGTGAGTATCTCAATTAATTCTTTGTTCTATGGTTTTTTTTTTTTGTCTTTCCATATCTTTTTCCATTGTCTATAGTGATACAAGTTCTGATATTTTTTTGGTTTTTCTATCATAATTTTTTCCCTTCTTGCTTTTGTGTGTTTGTCTATTTTCTTATAGACAACAATATATTTTACAAAAATATATATTAATGATATTATACTTGATGGAATATATATCAACAATCATCTTTTACTTCTAGAGTAATCTTAGAATTTTTATCATATCATGTTTATCTTATTAGAGTTATAGTAGAACATTTGAACACTCAGTGAAAATAGTGATATCCACTACCATTTTATGCTGAATTTTACATACTTCACATACAAATTATCCCGCGCTTTGAGCGGGTTATACGCTAGTTATTTATAAAGTTACATAATCCAATATTAATTCTATATAAGTATATCTCTATACATGTACACATATAAAAATATAATATTATATGGACTTAGATCATGCTTGTTCAATAGTTTTTATTATACATACATTATGTTGAGCTTGATTCATTTAATAATCCAACCTAAACTTAGGCTTGAGGTTGGCTCGTTTGATAAGCGATTTATTTTTTTCAAAAAAAAAAAATCTTGAGACGCATCAAATTTTTCATAAACATATTGGTTCATATGTACGTAGTCCTAACTTTTGGTCCACCATCCAAAGCTCCACATCATGCCTCTATTCTTTGAACCTCATTTTCTCTCAGTTTTTTTTTTGTTCTTAACATTAAACAAAGTTTGGGCTCGGTTCCTACCCAAAAAATAAATAAATAAAAAAATAGAAGAAGGGAGACAGCATATGTTAAATAAAAAATGGTTACTACTTTTTCATCGAGAAGATAAGTAAACAAATAAGGAAAAAAAAGGTGAGTTACATTTAATAAAATAAAATAAAAAGGTGATTTACTTAAATAAATTTATTCCAATAATTCCAACATCCATCATGAGTTAAATCTCATGTTTCTTCACCAAGAATTGACATTGCATGTTCTTTTTTATGAGGAGAACCAGTGTTTAAATCCACACTCTCTCAACTATCAAATTCTCAAAAAACAAAATCTCATTTCTCTACGTTAGAAAGGATAAATTCATTTTGCTTGGTTAAAAGGGTTGGTAATCCTAGAAAATTTCAATAGTAAGATTTGTATTAGAAATCAATATATTCAAAATTCAATATTTTTTGTTCCTTTTGCAAATTATGAGAATAAACTAAATAACGAGACAGTTGAAAAATTTAATTCTAGAAATTTTTTAATATGATCTCCCATCCTAAAATCATTTCTAGTACTACATGTGTTCATTCAAATAATATTGTTACCATCTTGTGTTTGTCAATGTAATAATGTATCAGCTCCATGATATTCTTATTCTCATTGGATGTAAAATTAATAGCAATATTAATTAGTCACCTCTCTATCACTCTTATTATTGTTGTTAGCATTACCGTTCCATCTTTTTTTGTTATAATATTCACCAAATAATAAGCTACTATCCTATTCTTATGATCTTATTGCGAACGATAAAGATATGAAAAATATAACTGATAATCTTTAGAAAACGGTGTTCAACATGGGGTTTGGGAAAAAAATAAATAAAAAATCTGGGCACGTTCTAAATGATGTACAATACACAATATAATCTTTTTTCCCTCGCCAGTTTTCTAACTTATCTTCACACATGTACAGAATTTACGTACAGACTATGAGTGGTTTTTCTTCACGTCGAATTAGGCTCCTTGTTCTAATAAAATGACTTATCTCTATGCAGCCAGATAAGGCCGTAAGGCTTACAAAAATGTGGCCGTGATACACAAGTACTCATATAATAATAATAAAGATTAATTAAGTTTTTCTATACTTTAAGCCATCTTTGTTTTTTCTCAATAAATGGATGAACTTGTAGCTGTTCCCGGAATATATATATATATATATATATTTTATGTTTGGCTGCTTTTCTTTTTTTGTTAGAAGATAAAATAATCTTAAATTTATGGTTCTAGTGTTTTTGATTTAGAAAGTTCTAAGAATGTTATTTTGTAAGCAAAGTTAAAAGAATTGTAGTCAATCAGGAACTCCCTCAAATACTTATAAAGTTTGGACAATAAAAACAATTCTAAAAAAAAATGAAAGAATCCTACAAATTTACAAGATCTTCGATCAGAAATTAATCAAATACAACAAGTAATGAGAGAACTAAAAAAATTCAATTTTGAACCAAACCTTTCAAATGAACAGAACAAGAAAGAGGGAGAAACTACAAACATATCAGATTAATAAATAATTATCTAACAAAAATTAAAGATAATGAAGAATTGATTAAAGAAACTAATATCCCAAGATTTTCTCAATTTTATTATTGTAACTTTTGCATTGAGTATTGCATTCAGCAATCCAAGTATCCAACCCAAACAACATGAATAATGTTGGAAGTAATTTTGAAGATTATGATAAACTTGATAGATGTTGAATGACTTCATCCATACTCCCATTAATTACTCTCTTAAAGTGATTCAACGGCCAATTAGACTGGAGAAATTAACATAAGATATGAAAAATATTATTTTATTAAACTGTGTCTTTAGTTTCCAATTTCAATCTCCCAAAACCCACCATGATTGAAAGGGGTGTTTGTCTTAGCAATATCCTTCTTAAGCTGAACTGGGCTGCCTCAAGGTTGGCCTATAATCAAGTTATGGTTTAAACTGCATGGACTTCTGGATATGATATGATGAGACTGTACTGGTGCATTATGGTTTCAAGGACCATGGCTTGTTTGTGGCCTTGAGTGGCTCCAAGGTTATGTCTTTAGGAGTAGAAGAGTCGATGCTAAAAGCACAATGAGATTTCACTTGGAATGTTTCGACATTATTTCATTTTGATCCCCATACAAATAAATGTGAACTAGGGGGGAAAGGAATGAAATGGAATGAAAATATATATATATATATATTAAGAATATTTTTTTTTCTCCTTTTTAGAAGTTTAAGTATGAGGTAATAGAAGGAAAAGAAAAGATCATTCTCTTGTTTGCATGAGAGTTTAAGTGAAGGGAATGGAATGGAATGCTCGTTCCTCCTTATTCCCTAAAAACCCCAAATTTTCATTCTCCCAAAATTGGGAGGAATAGGAGGAAATGAAATTTAGTTTAATGAAATTTTTACAAAAACTCCCAAAATGTCCTTAATATGTTTTTTTAAATTCTATATTATCCCTGATTCCTCAGCTCCATCTTCTCACATCTTCTTGTGTTACCGCTCTCATCTCAATCCTGAGAGTTTTTTCTCTCCCTTTTTTTTTGGATACCACCATCACAATAGCACAATTAACAACAATATATAGGCAAAGGCTATATATATATATATATATATATATCATTTTTTTTTTCTTTTTCTTCTAGTTAGCATGAGTTTATATTCATTATGAAAATAGTGAAATCACACATTACGGCTGCTAACACTTCGACACAGATTGAAGTCCATGTAGGACAACCAGTTAATATGGAAATAAACAAGTCTAAGGCACGCCAGAAGCGAGGAAGACTTATAGGTGTAAAGTATAAGAATCCTTAGAAGAGAAAAAGCACAAGGACAAGAAATCAGTGTCTTGAAGGGGCATATCACAGAGTGGTTATTCAGTAGTCCTAAACTACAAATAAATGCGTAGTCTCCCTCTCATAGAAATGATAAGATATCAATGTCTTGAAGGGGCATACCCACGAAACAGAGTGATTATTCAGTATTCCAGGACTACAAATAAATGCGTACGTAGTCCTTTTTTCGCATGAATGGTGGGTCCCACTAATTAAATTTATGGTGGGACCCACTACTCTGTGAGAGGGAGGACTACACATTTTTTGTAATCCGGGACTACTGAATAATTTTTCTGTGAAACATGTCACATAAATAATAGATCCATCTAAATTTTATGGACAAAAATTTCTTGAAAAAGAATCATAAAGAAGAATTTCTTGAAGAGGAACAAGTACCTGAAAACTAACAAAATCTCGAATGTATTATGTATATATAGGAGAAATATAGGAAAGAAGCAAAACTGTTTTCAACAACATATTTTCTATGTACTTCAACATGATATTCCAGTTTAATCAATAAAATCTCATCTTTTTTTCTTAAAAAAAAAAAAAAAC
>BKZX01024308.1:0-23354 GCA_014362285.1 Fagus crenata | reverse complement strand
TTTACTCAATTATTGCGAAATATGTGTATGCGTGTTTGCACAAGCATGCTGGCCTAGTAAAATGCCATGCATCAGTTAATACAATATACCCAGATAGATTGTCAAGAGCAGAAAACAACAATATATTAATAGTAACTGTTAAGAAAGTTGGCAGTTTAGATTTTATTTTTTATTTTTTGATAATTCGATAGTTGGTGCCCAGTTGAACTACAAGGCTCTTGACATTTTAGTTACAATGCTTTAGAACAAGAATCAATTGTTCCTGCTAGAATACTTAATACAATATACCCACATACTTTATACTTGTACCAAACAACAATTAATCCATTAAATCAACAACTGAATGGATATAGCTTGGGAACAGGATAAAAAAAAAAAAAAAAGCAAACCAGACAGGTTTACCTCTCAATAATCTCTGATCGGCTATAGTTTGATAAAATCTGCACAAATTATTAGCCCCCAAAACAATCACTAGGTCTAATCAGTAATGACAAGTATTAAAAAAAGGGTACTGCAAATTAAATATAACAAGTACTAATGCAAAATTACTTAAAACAAGGTTACAACCATAACTCTCACAAATCTCTCACACTAACCTCAAGACAAATAGTTGTATTCTAACTCTTAAAAACACAAAACAAAAACTACACCCACCACTCAATGTATAGGGACTACCACATCACCCTATTCCTTTTCTTACCAATGTGGGACGAACACTCTTGATAGGAATTAATGCACCTCCTTATTTTTCTAAACGATATGGGGGTTCAAAACCAATAAGGAAATATCTAAACTAATCCTCATGCGCTAGACTTAACAAAATTCAAAAACATAATTACAATGACACTTCAGATTAGTGACACAACTAATTAAATTCTGGCCTAATTTCAAACCAATGAAAATACATGTCAGAGTTTCCTCACACTGTCAAACCCGTATTTGCTTTTTCTCTTTCCACCACATATAACATTTATTAAATATTTGAAGGAAAAAAAGATGAACATAATTTGGTCGGTTTTTGTAAAAATTAGTACCTCATATGCCTCAATTACACGGCGAATCTTTATATCAGAATCTGCTCCATCTCTATTCACATCAGGATGGAATTGCTTCACCTATGTAACAAAGAATAAATTATAGAAAAAAATTTGGCATACAAATATAAATACAAATAATTAAGAAATTATTTCTTTTGGAAATCAATTTAATATTCATTTGTCTATCATCAAAAACCCTACCACTCTATCTTCCAATTACCGCCAATAAACAATCTTTTTCTTTTTTTCTTTTTTACTATGAAATTTAAAAATAAAAAATAAAAAAAAAATACCAACTTTAAAAAAATCAATCTCAAGCTGCCATTTTTGGGACCCAATACCAAAATACCTAATTGGCTTACCTGAGTTCTTCGTTTTTCCAAATTCCAAAACAACAAAAACCCATAACTCAAAACTTTTTTTTTTTTTTTTTCTTTTCCTCAATTTCCCTGGCAACCAAATTCAAAAACAACAAAACCCATATCTTAAAACTCCTTTTGTTTTCTTTTTTTCTTTTTCTTCAATTTTCCTGGCAACCAAACTAAAAACAACAAAAACCCATTACTCAAAAAAAAATTTTTTTTTTTTTTTTTTCAACTATATTTAAAAAATTGTACTTCGGCTCGGAAAGCGGCTTTGAGCTCGGCGGCTGAGCAGTCCGGCTCGACGCCGAGGAAAGCGTAAGCCGAAGTACTGGACAGAGGAGCCTCCCATCCGGGTGTCTCTCTGCAATTCACTGTGTATTTAGGAGTTGAAAGATAAGGAGAAAATATTTTTGGGTTTTTAATATTGGAGGGAAAGTTGTGACCGTTAAGATTAAAAACGGTATTTCGAAATGGAAGAGTTGGAGGGAGTGAAGTTGAACTGCAGAGACACAAACATTCCATCTCTCTCTCTCTGACAGAGGTAGTTCATTACATACAGTGCCACATGTTTCAGACTATAAGCTGTGGATAATTTTGATGCTTCAAATTTTTTTTTTTTTTTCTTCTTTTCTTTTCATAATAATCATATTGTTTTTCCTCTTTGGGCTTTTATTAGTCTTTTTTATTTTTTTTTTCCAAACTACAATTTGGTTTATGTACATTTGACTTGGTTTCAATTTCATCATTTAAAAAAAAAATCAAGCTACTTTAACCATTTACGGTGTCAATTTAATCATTCAATTTTAAAACCAAGCTATTTTCATTTAAAAAAAATTAGATTTATAAAGATAAAAGGAATTTCATTTTGAAAAAGTGAAAGGTCAAAATTGACACAATCAAAATCAAATGTATAAGAATGAAATTGAAATTATCTTCATTGTTGGAGGACCAAAAATGTAGCTTGATTTTTATTTTTTATGTTTTGGAAATTTTGTTTTGGCTTGGCTTTTGTTGCTGAGAGGCCTCTTGACTTTAATCTCTTGTATTAATTTGTCATATTAGGATCACTTCTTTTACTTGGAAATGAAAAAGATTTATTATAGTGAAAATTTAAGTTTTTATAAATCTAATGATGTATATGAAGTAATTAAAATCCAATTGCATCTAATAGCATTGATAAGAAATGTTGTCTTTCTTGGTCAGGACTGAACAACAATATGATGTGTTAAACCTTTTCAATTTTCATTCACAAGCCTTTTAGTACTTGATAACTAGTGCATTCTTACTTTTCACACCTCATATTCTTTTCTTTTATTTTTTTGATTCATGGAGCTAACCCAACCATATTCTATTTGTTTCGCTTTATGTACATCATAATTGCTGACAACAAAAACGCATACTGAATAATGAATACCTGTATCTGTTTCCCATCTCTTGAAAGTTCTCATTCTTGAGCTTCTTATAAAAATGATTTATACAAGCGAAAGAGGGAAAAAATTGCAAGAGCAAATTGAAAGCTCAGTTACAGACTAAATTGGAAATGATTGAAGTTTCAACATCCTACAATTCACTGACATTACCACCAGTATGTCTTCTTTTCCATGCTTGGTCTTTAATAATCTCGTTCCTCACATGCATTCTTCAACCTTACCAAAGACATAGATGGTCGTTTTTGTTGATTCTCTTCCGTGCACATAAACGCTGCATCAAGTGTTTCAATGCAGCATTGCACCAACCCTTTCTAAAGCACAACTTGAGCACCCAGAATATGCCTCCTGCTTAATGAGGCACCCAGAACATCCATAATATGTTTTGGAAATGCAGAAGCCACCCTTTTCCTTAGATCAAGCCCATCTGGAAACAATTCTCTTGTGGGCTTCTTTTGTGTCATCATCTCTAGCAGCATGATACCAAAATCATATGTGTCTCCACTAGTGGAAGCTTCAATCCCCTGTCCATTTTCTGTTTACTTGGCCTCGTTAGTAAGAAGCGTTTCAAAATTTGGTTTAACGTAAATGCTTAACAATGGAGGAAAAGGATAATAAAACAAAGAAAAAAAAATGTAATTCAACCATCTTAGTTGAACAAGTTGATAATTACAAAGGATAAAATTGAAGCTACAGACAATCATTGATATTGATTGTGCTACTTAAGCAGCTAAGCAGTGAGAAGAGATTAAAAAGAAAGAGTTCCATTAGTTGCAGTGGGCATACTATCATGGTCAAAATATTCAAGAGCAACACAACTGAATTTATCTTAGCTAAACCTTTTCACCAATGAAATTGGGGCCAGCTCTAAAGAAACTCATCAACTAACCGGAAATTGATCCTCATAAGCTAATCAAATGCACACCCGCGGGTATATAACCAACTGATCTTCATTAAATACTTGTCACGCGAACATGTCTGTTTAGTTTGTCATGCTGACATAGAGAACTGGTACAAAAAGGGGAATATTTTGTTAATCAATTCTGGGTCTTAAAAGCTAATGCTTTATGCATCATCTGCTAACTTCTTTACCTCCCTATTTTACCCTTATCTACCAAGTATGTGAAATGGACAAAACCACTTGGAAGTTCAACCAACTTTTAAATCACCAACCAGCTAATAATCCAACCATTTAATTACATCGAGAGATTATAAGAGTGAACATAGAAAATTAGAAATATTTGAGTGGTTATCAAACCAATGACTCTCCCTTCCCATCTTGATCCAAGTAATAGAGAATGAACTTCTTATCTGGAGCATATCCTTCATCTGTCATGTGTCTAAACAACTCAGCCAAAACCCCATATATGTTTCCAGATTGTGCATGCATTCTGTCCCCAACAACAAAGCTTTGGACTTTCTTTTCAATCTCAATCCAACTCATACCAGTTTCTTTTGCCACTCCCATCTCCCTCATCCTTTTAATAGTCCTTGCTCTCTCTTTCCATCTCCCTTCAGAAGAATATATATTGGACAATAAAATATATGGTGCTGGGCTTTCAGGTGCAGCCGAAAACAACTGATCTGCAGCATATTTTCCCATCTCTGAATCACCATGAATGCTACAAGCACCAAGCAATGCTTGCCAAACATCTATACCAGGATTCTCAGGTAATCCGTCAATAAACTTTTTTGCTTCAGTAAGAAGTCCTGCACGACCCAACAAGTCAACAACACAAGCATAGTGTTCCGATCTTGGACTCAACCCATGATCTTTCATGGATTCCAACAACTCCATGCCCCTTTCAACTAAGCCAACATGGCTGCAAGCATGGAGCAAAGACAGAAATGTAACATCCGTTGGCTGTATGCCTTCCAACCTCATCTCTTCATACATTTGTAGTGCCTTGGAGCAATCCCCATGATGGGCAAAAGCTGCAATTAAGGAGTTCCATGAAACTGAGTTCCTTTGACACATCTGACTGAAGACTTTGATCGAATCCTCCAAATCCCCGCATTTGGAATACATGTTTATAAGTCCATTGCTGACAAAAGTATTATCACTGAAGTTCTTTTTGATAACTAAAGCGTGAATTTGTGTACCAAGAACCAAAGAAGTATCATCTCCGAATGCCCCAAGGACAGCTGAAACCATGTCTGGGTCAACCTCAATCCCTGACTTAACAATTTTAACAAATATCTGTATAGCTTCTACCTCAAATCCATTCTGTGCAAAACCCAAAAGGATAACAGTCATGGAAACCTCATCAAGTTCTTCGGCAGACTCAAAGATTCTCCATGCATCTTCCACGCTTCCACACTTCGAATACATGTCCATTAGTGAACTCTCAATGTACAAATCTGATTGAATTCCCAATTTCCAAAGGAGCCCATGAATTTGACGCCCTTCGCTTAACGCCTGCACACCTGAACATGCCATGAGGAAGCTCAAATATGTCAAAGAATTCGGATCCACTGATCCACACCGCATCTCTGCAAAAAGTTTCAAACTCTCCTCATAGAACTCATTCTGTGCAAGGCCCGAGATCACAGCCGTCCAAGTAATAACATTCCTTTCAAGCATTTCATCAAAAACCCGCTTTCCCAAACAAAAACACCCACATTTAAAATATGATGTTATCAAAGCATTTCCCACTGTAATTTCCTGCTCATACCCATTTCAAATTACTAAACCATGTATCATTTTACTCACATAACAAAACTCTGGACCCTCACGGGCCGACAAAATTGTGGTCAAAGTAGCTTTATCAAATTGATATAAACCCGATTCACGCATTCGTTTAAATAAACCAAACCCATATCAAACTCCCCATTCCTTAAAAACCCAGACATAACTGTATTCCATGAAACGGTATCTTATAGGCATATGATCAAACACTTCAACTGCATTTGACAATTCGCCACACTTTGAGTACATAAATAGAAGAGAATTCCAAACAAAAAGAGCACTTCGGGTACTAACCCGGTTGTCGGGGTCTAAAAATTCAAAAAAATTTATGATGGAGGCATGGATGGAAGAACCCAAATGGAGGAGACATTGTTTTCCACAAATGGATAAGAGGAGGCTTATGTCTGCATGGTCTAGGACAAATTTGGAGGATTCTGAAAATGGGTTTTGGTGGGTTTGGGTTTTGAAGGGAGAGAGGAGAGTGGAAACCCAAGAGGGAAGTTGGGAGCTGAGTTTGTGGAAGACCCATCTGGATTTCATCCATGAAAATGGGACACCAACACCAACTATTTTTGTGTAATGATTTGGGAAGACCAACGGTCATCTAAGTTCGGTTTAAAAGAAAGTACACGTGTGTGTGTGTTTTTGTGTTATGGTTCCAATTTGGGCTTGAAAGAATGGGTTTTGGTTTTCTGGCAAGGGTCAATTAATTTATGAAACAATTTTTACTAGTAATTAATTTGGAATTCTTCTCAATCTTTATTTGTTTTTGTTTTAATTTTTTTAAGGTAAAAGTAAAGCTTAGGTATAATTCTTTAGGTGTTCTTCAATTTAATTCAAAATCATTCTATAATAGCAACATTTTTTTGGATGAACCCACTTCAATCTTAAATATTATTATCATCAAATGTCATGTAGTTATTATCATATGTGACATTATTACTATTTAATATAATGTTGGTACTATCTAATTTGTTTATATATTAAATTTAAATAAATAAATAATTTTTTGGGTACCAAATAATGTGATATGTGGCATTAGTATCATCAAATGTGATAGTTTATCTATTAGGGATACCGTATCCACACACACACAAAAAAAAAAATCTGAGTATTATAGAATTACCAATATATGATCTCCTTGAATTTAATTGAAATATTGTTTGTGCTATATTAGTGCATGCACACATAAATTTGTATTTAATTGAGGAACATAAGTTACATCACCTAAGAAAATATATTTAAGTTTTTCTCATTTTTCTTTTCATTGTCTCCATAATTCTTAACCAAGAGAATTGGAACTTGACACTATTGGGGAATTTGTCAAGATCGGAAAATAAATGCGACTTTAAGACGTGATTATACTATCTTTAAGGTGATAATTGCCCCCACTCTCAAAGAGTTTTGCTTCCAAGTTAAGGCAATTCACCTCCAAGATACAATAAAGTCACCAATTACAGAAAGCAAATTTCGGTAATTCTTTAAAGAGTATTTTTACAAAATTGTGTATTTGACAATGAATCAGGCATTTTAATTTATAGACAATTTAATTGGCACCATTCTAGAACAATATGACCTTTCAGAAAATAACTTCCACCATTCTAGAACAATATGACCTTTCAGAAAATAACTTCCACCATTTGAGAACAATATGACCTTCCAAAAAATAACTTCCATGAGTTAGTTATTTTCTACATCAGAAATAACTTCCATGAGTTAGTTATTTTCTGCATCAGAATCACACGTGCACGTGCCATGTGTCCAAGTGCCAAATGTGTCACTAATGCCTTAAAACATAAACCCACTTCTATATCACTATATGTATAACAAATATACAACAATCCCCCACTTAGTGATATGAAGTGTTTAGTCAAATACTGATTTCATCATGCATACAAGAAGGTATCTTTTGATTTAAACCTCAATTAGTGTAAGCATCTCAAATTTCTGACAAAGTCAATGGTGGCCTCAGCTTAAACCAAGACTTTTTTTTGTCAGAAACGGAAAATACCACACACATGATTCCATCCAATTTCAGCGAATAAACTCACAATAATAAGAAAAAATTTCACTTAACCAAGTGCTCCATCCTGGCATTTCATGAACATTTCCAAAAGTAAACCTCAAACTTTTATCAGAAGTTATTCCACTTCTTTTGTTCATGTAGGTGAAGTTCCTTTTCATGTCTCTGTTACTTTAGACATTTAAAAACAACATGAACTTCATTAAGAGTAAACACTCATCCTCAAATTACCGTAACAGTCTGCACTGAATATCCTAGAACGGGTTTATCATAATAAAACAAACATGTTTCAGTGCTATCCCAGTCACATAACTGTAACTTATTATTACCCATTAAATCTTAAAATTATTTGTTCAATAATATAAGGTTGGGTTCCTATTACAGGTGACTTTTATACAAAAGGTTTCAAACTCATTCCACTAGATATTTCCTTTCACCCATTTCTTGAGATACCTTAGGTAAAAGAATGTTATCAATTTTTCACTTTATTTTACATAGACAATAATTATGAGCTCACCAAACTATTTATCGTCTTACGTACTCAAGTCTTAGACTCAAATGTCTAAACTTCTCATTTCTCAAATTATGGTGGCTTCACTCTTACGTACGGTGCAAGATATAACTATCATTGGATGTGGCCACATCTCTTTTATAACATCTTATGTTATTCCTTTCCCTTGCCCATGGGGTATCGAGATCCAAGTGTGTGGTGGTCTTTAAATGAGTTTTCAGGCTCAGAAAAAGACTAAGTTAAGACTCTAAAGATGTGTTTGTGGATCAGGTTAGGAATATCTTAAAGTCTTGGAGACTTAAGTGTGAGATTATATTGGAATCAAGAGATGAATTTATTGAGGTTAAATTCTATGATTCTAGAATATCTCAGAACCTAATCAAACATTTATCTTGACTGTGATTCAAGAATTTCTATTTGTGATAATAAGAAAATAGAAATGAGTTCACGTAGTAAACAAAGAAAGAGTCAAATATTGAAAGTGACTTGGTATTAATTTTTATATACCTCTTATATGCTTTCTATGAGTTATGATCTGGAAATAGAAATTAAGGTGGAGTAACATAGTGTGTAGACTATGTAAGTTCTCATTGAGATTGAGATGATGCTTTTTCATTGTGTATGAAATGAAGCTTCTTGGTTTAATACTTTTCAAAAGTACAAAGAAGCTAACTCACCTTTGTTCCAATTTAAAAGTTAGTGAAGTTTTTGAAAGTATGACTTGAGTGTGCTAGTGGAATTATAGCATAGTGTGTCCTAACTTGTTTCCGTTGTTAATAAAAAAAAAATGGGAACCAAGATCGGTCGCTGGACATACTCATATGATTGGGGCGAGGGCGTGAGGCAGTGTGCTGTGTAATTCTCACGTCAAAAACTGGTGAGGAACAATATATATATATATATATATATATATATATATAGTTTTTTATCCAAATGAACATGACAGGAGGCCATGATATTGGGACTTTGAAGCTTTCGAAAAAGCAAGGTTTGATTTGATGAGAAGTAAAGTCTTACAACTTGTCAATTGTTATGTTCAGAAACTTTTTTTGTTTAGAAATTATTAAACTAACCATCTGATGCCAAAAAGGAAACTACATGTGAATGACAATGGCTCCACGGCCTAATCATTGTAATACACTTGTTGCTAACCCATGAGCCCCTTTTTTGGTATGTTGTTCTAACCGGTCAAATTTTGAAAAACTAACTATAAAATGAGTTTTGAGTTTGAAAAGGCTTGATTATACTCAAGAAGGCAGTATTTGTAGCATGAAGAAATTGGGAAGATTGTAAACCAGTTGGCATCTAGCACTCAAAATGGCCACATACTAGGATTTTCATCCTAGTGAATTGTAAGTCGATAGATTTAATAACACTTTTTATTTGTTTGATTTTTTGGACAAATGATATTGCATAATACTTGTTACTAGTATTACTATGTTTAACATATATGGTGAGTGATAATAATTACATTAATTTGTACATGGTAGAATATAATGTAATGTACATATGTGAATTGACTTACCATACTCTCACATGATAAAACCTCGTGAATTTGATGCCTAAAATGTAACCACAAAAATCTAAGAAAAATGGAAAGGTTATAACTGCATGATCCCACTTGATCGCATGTAAAGAGAATTTACATGGAAGTGACTGAATTGAAAAATGTGTCCATGAGCACAAGATTTCAGTTTGAATATGCACTATGACAAGCATTGTGGTGGAATCACTTTGATTCGATTGCTATATGGAATGTAGCAAAGTTTGAAACTCGAATTCACATTTGTTGTGAAGGCAAGCATTATTGATCATTTTGGAAATGATTTGGTGAGAGGTGAGAGGATTAAGACTAAAGATAAATGGATGTGAAACTTTGATTATTTCAAAGTGTGGGGGTTTCCATATGAGCTATAGAATGTTAAAACCCAAAAGACACTACTCCAACATGGAAGCAATTTTTCTTCTAGTATATTCAATAATTCAGAATTGATTTTCTTCCTTAAACCAACCTTGAGAAGGTGTGTTTTATCCAAAAAAAAGAAAAAGAAAAAACCTTGAGAAGGTTAGGTGTGGAGAAAATTGCAAGAAGCCGAATTTTCTTCCATAGGGATCAAATTAATCAAGCATTCAGTAGTAACTCTTTGTAACTGATGGTTTAGATGTTTGGGAACCAAATTGTGAAGTCCAAAATTAATTCAGGAAAGCCATTTTGCAGTCCAAATGAGCTATGCGTGAAGGTGCAGTCCAAAATTAATTGTGAAGAAATGGATTCACAGCTTTTGAAAATCCAAAAATTTCTTTCTTTTCACAAAGTAAAAAATATGAAGCTTAGAAAAGCCTCAGCTTTGGACATTATATTTCCTTGTTCAAGATCGTCACTCATTTCCAAGGAATGTGCAGCACAATATAATGGAGCAACATCGGATGTTGTTAAATCAACCTTTCCATCCATAGCAAAATTTGACTACTAATTCAAATTGGTTCCACCAGGAAGATTGCCTAGTTTCGGTTTTCAAAAAATTTATTTTTCAGAATTAGTTGAAAATTTTCCAGGAGTTTGGGACACAACAATATAGCATGGTTTCAAATGCAACAGAGGAGAATTTAATGAATCCATTCATCCGCCATGTTTTGCTTCTTTGGTCTGGATATAGGACATCATATAGAAGCAAACTATCTACATGAGTCAATATTTATACAAAGATTTTAAGGGCTTGATGTCAATTATACATTTGTCACACAAAGACTGATTTCATCCTTTATTGAGAATACAGTAATTATTCAATAGAACACTTGCAATATGGAACAGGACTCGTATAAGCTAAGCACCACCATGGTGGGTAGGGGATCTCTAAGATCAAACTAACATTGAACATCGACATAAAACATGCACGATTCACAAATATAGGTGAAGCCATTGCAACTACATCACAGGCATAACATTAAAACAACTTTATCTTATAAGGTGCCTTTGGGGGGAGGGTCCACCCAAAATGAAGAATATAAAATTAAAATTAAAACTGCATTTGTCCTTTCTATAACAGGCTAAATGGGAAAGCATTGGTCATATTACTTAAAATGAGAGATCTGCTTAAGAAAGGTATTTGTTGTTAGTATTTATGTATACTATAGCTTAATTATAAGAGTGAATCGTGTAATTAGCTATGATTGATTGTTTCCTTATTTAGACTCATTGTACATCTATATAATATACCTCCTAGAGAGAAGAATAATACTCAGAAAATATTCTGCAAATAATTCTACATGGTATCAAAGCAAGTAACCTGTTCTTTTTTGAAAACCCTAAAAATTTAGGGTTTCTCTGTTCTCCTTCTCAGATTCCGGCACCGCCAGACCTCGTCAATACCTATCTTGGATCTTATTGGCTCACCAGGCCTTGCCGGTGACCACCTCGTACCTATATTGGCTCACCAGGCTTTGCTAGTGGCCTTCTCGGCTTCTCTCGGTACCTATCTCGGATCACCAGGCATCGCAAGTGGTCATCTCGGACTTTTATCGGCTCACCAGGCTTCGCCAATGACCATCTCGGACTTTTGTCGGCTCACCAGGCATCGCCGGTGACCCCTTTGTTCTCGCTCTTATCATGTCGCCAGCGATTCGCGGTGGTTCTCAGTATTTTTACGCCGCTAGGCTTCGTCGGTGGTTCTTGGATCTTCTTAGAACCCTCAAGTTCTTCTCGGTATCAGATCTTTTCGAAAAAAAATTTTGGGTTCTTCTTAGATCTTCTCGCAAACCACGATCTCATCGGGTCTCTCGGTCTTCTCGGCTCTTGTAGAAGCCTCTCAACTCACCTCGATCTCGGTCACGTCCTCTTAGTCACTTGGTGGTCGAAGGTTTGGCCGTTGGATTGATACACAGCCCGTATTTGGTAACTGCCCATAAGTTTTTTGGTTACACTATTTGACTATTTGTTACTATTTGGCACTATTCCGCACTATTGGATACTATTTGGTAATTTACTTTTGAGCATTTGGCACTGTTTGGTTATTTATCTTGAGTATGGGTGCCCACAAAGACTTCGAGGAGTCTCTTTTCTATGGTTTTATGACTAGTACCAAATTAAAAGGCTGCAATTATCTTTGGTGGTCACGAGTTGTTCGTGTTATCTTGAAAGCTTGTGACATTATCTTGTTTCGGCTCAAAACTTTTGGTTGTATCACAAGGTTAAGTGACCGTGGTATCAAGCAGTGTACTCATTGTGGTTGTACTAATCACTATGTTGATGGGGACAATTCTAGTTCTCTTCCTGTGGACCAGGTTCTTATTAGCAAAACTGAGTATGATTCACTTCTCCTGCGTGCTAATGCCTCATCCTCCTTGCTGATCACCTCAGGTAACACTTATCTTCATTCCTCATCTAGTCCTTCTTGGGTTATCGACTCAGGGGCTTCTAATCATATGACCGGTAATTCTTCACTTCTTTCTCATACTTCTAGTCCTTGTTCTCCTTCATTTGTCACTGTTGCTAATGGTACTAAAACTCCTATCCAAGGGAAAGGTACTGCAACCACTTCTGATCTCACTTTGACTGATGTTTTATACTTACCTCAGTTCCCTTTTAATCTATTGTCTGTACACAAACTTACCCTTGCCTTAAACTGTTCTGTTGCTTTTTACCCCTCTCATTGTGAATTTCATGATCTAAAGACGAAGAGGATGATTGGTGGGGGATTTGTCAAAGATGGACTCTACTACTTTCAATCATCTAGCACCTCGGTTTCATCTGCTCTTCATTCTACAAATTCTCCATATCAGTGGCATTGTCGTCTTGGGCACCCCTCGTCGGTCAATCTTAAACATTTAGTACCCATCTTACCTACTTTTTCTAGTTTTAATTGTGAAACTTGTGAACTTAGTAAACATCATCGAGCTACATTTAAACTTCGAACTGATGACCCATGTTTACATCCATTTGAACTGGTTCACTCTGATATTTAGGGGCCAACTCGTACCACTGGTTTATGTGATGCTCATTATTTTGTCACTTTTACTGATGATCACTATCGGTTAACTTGGGTTTATGTGCTTAAAGATAGATCTCAATTGTTTTTAATCTTCCAATCCTTTTATGTTGAAATTTCTAATCAATTTAATGTCAAACTTCTTGCTTTTCGAACTGATAATGCTCATGAATATCAAGATAGTGCGTTCCAGCAATTTCTTGAGTTTAGAGGTATTATACATCAAACATCTTGTGTTCGTACTCCTCAACAAAATGGCATTGCTGAACGGAAAAATGGGCACATTCTAGCTATTGCGCGTGCTCTCATGCTCCAAATGAATGTCCCTAAGCTTTTTTGGGCAATACAGTTCTTACTGCCGCATATCTTTTGAATAGGATGCCCTCTCGTATTCTCAAAGGTAAATCTACTTTTGAGATGTTCTTTCCCGGCAAAAATCCCTTCTCTATTCCCCCAAGAGTCTTTAGTTGTGTTTCTTTTGTTCATAATCACAGTCCAAATCATGACAAACTTGATCCTCGTGCTCATAAGTGCATCTTTCTCGGTTATTCTCGTACTAAAAAAGAATATCGATGCTACAGCCCTTCTTTACGCAAACACTTTGTCAGTGCTGATGTGACATTCTTTAAGGATATCCCATATTATTCTCCTAAGGGAAGACAGTTACAGGAATCTATGTTATCTGCCCCTATTATCTCTACATATGTTTCCATTGCTCCTCCAACTTCACCTATTTCTATTGTTCCTCATGTTCCTCCTATCTCTCTGGTTTATGTTCATCAGCGAAATCAAGATGTCCCTCTCGTTCCACCACCACCACCAATAAAGTTCTCTCTACCACTTCCCCCATCCGCCTCAACGTCTGAAGATTCGCCTCCTCCTCAGTCTACCTCGGATCTTGATCTTCCCATTGCCATTCGTAAGGGGAAGCACACTTGCACTGAGCATCCTATCTCTAACTGTGTTTCCTTTGATCATCTGTCTCCTTCTTTTAAAGCATTTTCTTTATCATTATCATCACTTGTTGTTCCTAAGTCCTACAAGGAAGCCCTTTCTCACCCTGGTTGGCGTAAGGCAATGGAAGAGGAAATGCATGCTTTAGAATTAAATCATACTTGGGATCTAATTCCCAAACCTGCAGGAACTTCTATTGTTGGTTGTCGTTGGGTTTTTACCGTTAAATAGAATCTTGATGGTATTGCTGATCGCTTGAAGTCTCGTCTTGTGGCCAAGGGCTTCACTCAGACATATGGCCTTAATTACACCAAGACTTTTTCTCTTGTTGCCAAGTTGAATTCTATCCGTATTATTATCTCCCTGGCTACTAATCTTGATTGGTCACTTCACCAACTCGATGTCAAAAATGCATTTCTGCATGGTGATCTTACTAACACTGTTTAAATGACTCAACCACCTGAGTTTGAGTCCAAGGGGGAGTGTGTGTCATCTTAAGAAATCTATCTATGGCCTTAAAAAATCTCCACGTGCTTGGTTTGACAAATTCAATAAGACAGTGGTTTCTCATAGTATGACTTGCAGCCAAGCAGTTCATTCTATCTTTTTTAAGAAGACAAGAATTGGTATTGTGATATTAGTTGTTTATGTGGATGATATTGTCATCACTAGGAGTGACAAAGAAGGCATCCAGATCTTGATCAATCATCTCAGCTCGAGTTTTCTCACTAAAGACTTGGGTAAGCTTCGTTATTTTCTTGGTATTGAGGTTGCCAGATCAAAAGTAGACATAAGCTTATCCCAGAGAAAATATACCCTCGATATTCTACAAGACACAAGTTATCTTGGCTCTAAACTTGTTGCTACACCCATGGAACCCAATCTGAAATTAATGCCGGACGAGAGTGACTTTGTTGATGATCCAGACACCTATGGTAGACTTGTTGATAAACTTATTTATCAAACCATTACTCGGCCTGATATATCTTATGCAGTTAGCATTGTGAGTCAATTTATGACCAATCCTCGAGTTCCTCACATGAATACAGTCATACGCATCCTAAAGTATCTCAAAAATGCTCTAGGTCGTGGTCTCTTTTATCAATCAGCTGGTTATCTCCGCATTGAAGGTTATACTGATACTGACTAGGCAGGGTCACCTTCAGATCGAAAATCTACCACTGGTTATTACACTTTCATAGGTGGTAATCTTGTCACTTGGAGAAGTAAGAAGTAGTCAATTGTGGCTCGCTCTAATGCTAAAGCAAAGTACCGTGTCATGGCTCATACCACTTGTGAGTTAACTTGGTTGAGAACTGTTCTTCAAGAATTTGGACTCTTAACACAAGGTCCAACACCTCTTTACTGTGACAATCAAGCAGCCATTCATATTGCTAGTAATCCAGTCTTTCATGAAAGAACCAAGCATATCGAAGTTGATTATCACTTTGTTCGTTCTAAAGTGGAATCAAAAGACATCATCACACCGTTTGTACCTTCTGGAAGTCAACTAGCAGACATCTTCACTAAAACTCTTCCCAAGAATGCCATCGACTCTATTTGTAGCAAGCTGAGAGTCATTGATATCTACTCTCTAGCTTGAAGGGGAGTGTTATTAGTATTTATGAATAGTATAGCTTAATTATAGGAGTGAATCATGTAATTAGTTATGATTGATTGTTTCCTTATTTAGACCCATTGTACATCTATATAATATACCTCCTAGAGAGAAGAATAATACTCAGAAAATATTCTGCAAATAATTATACAGTATTCAAATGTATTGTATGTCCACAATGAATTTTATAAAATATGGTGCATGCTTTCATGGTTAATGCTTGTAGAAGTGAATATGCATGTGGATGTGTGCAACTGTTCATGGCAACCATCTCCACACTAAAAACATCAAAGCGGTAACAAATGAGGGATGGTACCTAACAAGTAGATATGCTTTTGAAACTCATTGGATCATTAGTGCATATAAAATTGGAGGTCCTTTAAGATGAATTTCTAATACTAAAGGTAATCACATCCAGTTCTAACATGGATCAAACTTAACTGATTTAGCTTTCCAAACTCATATAAAGAAATAATCCTCAAACGTCACAAGCATTCTAAAAGGACAGATCTGAAATATAATGACAGAAAATGCAGTTAAATAAGAGCTGCAGTGTAAAATAAAACATGAGAAAGATAAGTCATAGGAGAAACTTCAGGATATATATGTATATATATATATATGATCTTTTAAAAGGTAAAAAATAGGAGCAGATGAGGAAATACCATCAAAGAATCATGTGTAAAATAAAACATTAAATTACAGAGGATCAAACATAATGAATGACTGTTGGTTAAATGCAGCATTTTTACATTTACTCCTACTAGAGCTGCAGATTTTGACTATAGGATGATAGCAAAAACATATGATCAGTCAGTAAAATTCCAAGTTTGATGATACTTATCAAAAAAAAAAAAATCTAAGTTTGATGATATATTGAAGTAAATGTTGTGTTATAGCTAATATAAAGAATAAAATAAAAAGGTGACTTGTTTGAATAAATGCAGAAATTCAACTTAGTGTTATAAAAGGTGAATGAGACCCAATTTTGACAGCCGCAAACATTAGAATCAAAAATAAAGAACTAATGCTCAACCCAAAAGGAAAATAAAAAAATTAAAATCAAAACCACATTTGTCCTTTCTATAAACAGTAACGATGCACATTGAAATTACATTGGACACATTGAAAGATTAACTCTTCGCAAGGTCTATGGCAATTGTCACATGGAAGACGGTCTTTAGTTTTCTCAAAGAAAGTAAGGGGGTGTTCGTGATTGTCAACTTTGTAATCACTTCCAAATTTGCAATTTGGGTGTTTTCCAAGAATACATTCTGGATGAGCAAGATAATTGCATTTTGCACAATAGTAATACCAATGTTGTGGGTCTCGTTTTTCTTCACAGATATCACAGTAATATTCACCAGAGTCATCTTCTGGACTATAACAGAGGTTGAAGGGATGATCGTGGTAACAATGGTTGAAGGGATGATCATGTTTTTTGTACCTTGTAGAAAGTGGTCGTGTAGCACATTTAAAGTCCAATGCAAATTCACAAGTGGTACAACGGAATACTTGTTCTCTTTCATTATCACAACAACTGCATTTCTGTTTATATGGTGTGACAGAGAGGATAAGTCGATGCTCATGACCTTCGTGGGTAAGGATGTCTGAGATCAAACCACATTGAACATCGAGATCAATATCGCATTTCTCACATCTGTAGGTGAAGCCACTGCAAAACTGGCCACATGCATCACACCAAAACGTCTTTCTCCTAGAAGGGTAATTTGGGAGGAGGATGAGTGCGTGTCGATGAAGTGGGTGTCTTTTTATTTTTCTGGGTAATTCAACACAAGATTTATGAAGAAAGAAGCTACACTTACCACAACTGTAAAATGAAGGGAGAATAGCACGTGCACACCCATTGCATTTTTCGTGATTCAGAACCTCATTAGTAAGCATTAAGTCATGCTCATGAGTGAAGTGTTCAATTTCTGTAGCTATTTCAGTTCCATCCTCCCCCAAAATGATCTTTTTGACTTTGTAAGTTTCTAAGTCAACGGATTCATCCAACTCTGAATCTTCATTTTCGAACTCCTCATCTTTAAGCTCCTCTCTGTTTCTCTCATCCATAGCACAATCGAGATGGGCAACGAAATCACATATTGAGCAATAGTAAAGCCCATAGTCTGTGTCCACTTTCTTAACACAGAGTTGACAAAATCGGGAATCAGATTGATTGTCTTCGAGAGAATGGATGAGGTTGAGAGGATGCTTGTGACGTATCACTTTGACTCTGCGTAGGCAAGAAGCACAGTTTTTATGTATCCAGAAATTGCATGGGCCACATAGATAACGCACATGGCTGCCTTCTTTGCCACAAAAGTCGCAAGTGAACTTGTCCAACTTCCAAATGCAGGTCAATGGGTGGTCGTGGACGTCAGTTTCCATGGTGAGCGGTGAAGAAGCACATCTGTTGTGAAGGTTAAAGTTGCAATCGGAACAACGATAACTGTATTCCCCATGACATTCTTTGCAAACTTGGCATTTACTATATTCTTTGTTACCATAATATTTCACTTCATCAAATAGAATAAGAGGATGTTTTGGATGCAAGGGATGATGCAACTCACGGGGTAGTTCGGCACATGATTTATGATGAATGTAGAAGCCTTTGCATTGTATACAACTGTAGCTAGGACCCAATACTGGTTCACAGCACCCCCAACAACGACTACCACTTCTCTCGTCTTCATTGAAGACCAACGGGTGCTTGTCGTGACTAAAATGTTGAATCTCCATCTCAATATATCTCAAGAGCACCGACAATATCCAAATTGTTTAGAAAACGGAAATTATAGAACAGAGTTAGAGATCAACACATACCTTTTATAGATTATCTGAAATGTCGCCGCAACTCAAACTCTGCTCACAAAGTCTTCACCTCTCCAGCCGCTCTAATTTCTCCAATAATCTCCGCTGCTCGCCGATTTGCTTTGGAAAAGTGATCGAGGTTCACACACTCTTGACTCAGAAGTGAGAATTGGTTTTCTTCTTGTTTTGTTGTGTTGTGTGGTGGTATTCGGTGTGGTTGCTTTTCTTTCTATTTTACTAATTTATTTAGTTTTATTAATTTGCTGGGTCGACAATACAGGGTGGGATACAGCTAATGCACAGCAAAGTTCCAACCACATGTCTTATTACTGTATTTATTTGAAAGAAAGAGAGAGAGAGAGAGAGAATGATAGACCACGTGCTGTTGTCAGTGACTCTTTACTGTATTTATTTATTACCTGAAAAAGTATAAAAACTAAAGACAAGAGCTACTATAGTAACAACTGCTGAATTAAAGGTATGTGTCAGAACTTGAAAAACTAAAAAAGTAAAACCAACTAAGTCCAACTTTTGTGTATGTTGGAAAAAGGCGAACTTGGTCTTGAACTTATGAACTCTTTGGGAGGGATTAAATATATATGAGTAATGGTTTTGAACTTTCAACATGTGAACTCAACTTTGCAATGAGAGTTAGCATTTAGCATCATTGCAGTAATAATCACAGTGATTAGTATTTAGTATATTATTATTATCATTTTTTTTCATGGATTTTTTTTTTCATTTTTAGTATATTATTATTATTATCATTTTTATATTTAGCAAAAAAATATTGTTATTATTGTTATTATTATTACAATTTGTAAGCATTTAAAAAATTACACTATAACTTAACAGTATAATCAAGTCCTTTTTGGTCATTTGCATCCGAAACAGCAGTTTTGGATTAAAATTAATCATATGTTCAATTGACAAAAACAACACTTTTTTATTAGTTTTGTCAAACGCTTAATTGTAATTTTCAAAATCGTGATTTTAAAACCACTTTTAAAAAAATGTACTTTTTCAAACAGCTAACCCAAACTCACCCTTAAAGTAATCCTCAATTATTGAGTGTTCTGTGAGTGACTATATTAAAAAGTTGTTTTTTTTTTTTTTTAATAAAAAAAATCATAAAAAGTAGAAGTGACGATATAAAAAGTAGTTTTTTTTAATTAAAAAAAAAACTATAAAAGTAATAGTCCATAATTTATTGTGAGTTTTGTGAGTAATTATATAAAAAGTAATTTTTTTATAATAAATAAACCATAAAAAATAGAAGTAGATACTTAATTATTGTGAGTGACTATAAAACGTAGTTTTTTTTTTTTTTTTTTTTTTAGGATTAAATATAATGTTGGTCATTAACATTTACCCAAAATGTATGTTTGATCCTTAATGTTTAAAACTGGTAGAAATAGTTCCTAACGTTTTAAAATCTTGCACCATTGATCCTTCCGTTAATCTTCGTTAACTTTGTGTATATGTGGTTAACAAAATAATGATGTAGCCAATTTTTAATTGAAGTGTCATTTTTTTATTTACAATTAGGATTTGACATGGCATATCCATTTAAAATTAAAGAAAATCCACCCAACCCGATTGTCTGATTAAAAAACCCGATTACCCCTAAATAAATCCTAAAATTAAACCGTATTTCTTCTCCCTCTTCCTCTCAAATCTGTGCTTCATTGAAAAAGCGCGTAGCCTAATTTATACATACATACATCCATCCACGTTCCTGAGAGCTTCTTCAATGAACTGCAAAAGTTTATATTCATTTGCGAACTGTTCTTACTTCTTTCTCAACTTTTTTTTTTCCCTTTGATAAGATTCACCTATTTAAGTATTTATAGCACAATCCACCTTTGCACAACAGGAGGCATAATTGTCCAAATTAGTCGGTGGTTGTGTGACTCATATCAAGCAATTGGAAGTATCATATATGATACCCTTATACACCAGCTGCAGCCAAAAGGGAAGGGAAAGTATGCGAGATTTTAATTAGAAGTTAGTGGTGAATTTCGGTAACTGGGTTTACTGATTGAAGTGATCAACATTTCGTAGATTATATATATATATATAATCGGTTTAGTGTTGTTACTTCTCTAATGTAATTATTTTATTTGTAACAATACATGCCAGACATTGCGAAAGTAATGACATGACATTAGTCTAAAAGGAGGTGAGAGAAAGGAAGAGGGAGAAGAGAGAGACTCAGGTTTACTTTTATTAAGGTTTTATATGGGGTATTAAGGTTTTTTAATCAAACAATCCAGCTGGGTGGCTTGAGTGGGTTTTATTTGATTTTAAACGGATATGTCATATCAAATCTTAATTGTAAATGAAAAAAAAAAAATGTTACCTTAATTAAAAATTGGCCACATCATTATTTCGTTAGCCACATATGCACAAAGTTAACGAAGACTAATGAAATGATCAATGAAGTATGATTTTGAAACATTAGGGACCATTTCTGCCTGTTTTAAACATTAGGGACCAAACGTGTAACTTGAGTAAACGTTAAGAACCAATAATATATTTAACCAAAAAAAAAAAAAAAACCATAAAAAATAGAAGTTGATCCTACATAAAAAGTAATTTTTTTTAATAAAAAAAAGACCATTAAAAGTAGATTGTTGGGTACCAATATAAAAATTTTTTTTTTTTAATAAAAAAAAAAAGACCATAAAATTAAGGTAGAAGTCAATCCTCAATTATTGTGAGTGACGATATGAAAAGTAGGTTTTTTTAACCAAAAAAAAAATCATAAAAAGTAGAAGTCAATCCTCAATTATTATGAGTTTTGTAAATAACAATATAAAAGGTAGTTTTTTTTTTTTAAAAAAAAAAAAAACCATAAAAAGTAGAATTCGATCCTCAATTATTCTGAGTTCATGAGTGACTATAAAAGGTAGTTTTTATATATATCAAAAGACGACCATAAAAGGTAAAAGTCGTTCATTTTCATCTGTTTACGTCAATTGTCATCATTCCTTTGGGATAGTAAATTGTAATGAATTGAATTTTGGATTTTGCTTGTTGTTTAGAGATAAACCTTCGATTTTCATTTTGCAAAACACAGTTTTAAAGTATAAGAGTAGCTTAATTTTCCATGCAACTAATAACATCAAATTTAATCCAACAAAACCTCCAACCTAAAGTATAAGAGTAGCTTCAACTTCAAGGATAAAAAAGAAAAAAGAAAGAGTAAAATCTTTCCAAGTTTCACATAAAACCTTAGGCAAGCTTAGTTCAATGTCAATCCAATTTATAAGTTTGAAAAATAAAAGATGGCAATTTCTTATTTGTATTTGTATAGTTTTAATGGAATAAAGGTTTTTCCCACCACCCTAAAATAAAATAAAAAATAATAATAATAAAAAAATAAAAAAGGGTGAATAAAGGCTCTGTCTCTTTCTTTCATTCTATCACACCCTTAAAGGCTTAAACAAGACATACTCTGAGAGAATAGAGAAATAAAGTAATGAAAACACACACAAAGAGAATCGCAGATGATAAAAAGCTTCATCTCTACAAGTTTTTTACAAATGGACTTAGACCATATATGATATATAATAAATTTAGAGGTATTTCACCTAAGAAGAGCTAGATAACTGTGGCAGAAAAATTTGGAGGTTCTCTCAATTTATTTAGCTACTTTATTCCAGGTATCGCAGGTGGGACTTTCAATAACAAAATTGTGATATCCCAAATTCTAATAAGTGTGTGTTTATTGAGTCCCACATCGGGCAATTATTGGGTCGAATTGGGCTTTATTAACAACTACAAGGAGCCCCAATTATAACTTGACTAGTCCTTTTGGGGTATAAGCGCAGATGTGGTTTTTCCTTGGGTTGTTACAAATGGTATCAGAGCCAACCCAGTAATCCCATGTGGGCTCAAATATATAGGCCTTAACGAGGACGTCGAGCAATTATTGGATCGAACTGGGCTTTATTAACAATTACAAAGACCCCCAATTGTAACTTGACTAATCCTTTTGGAGTATAAACTCAGATATGGCTAGCGTATTTATAAACACCAGATAAAACAAATTGTTTGCACTTGAGCTGTAGAAACTACAATTTTCAATAGTTTTTTATTGCACTCTTTTACATCATTGTGGTAGTTTATTTGACTCTTTTACATTTTGTGGTAACATGTTGTCCAAGCATTGTATTTGTTTTGTACTATGACTTCTTTTAATCTAGGAATATGTGATTTGATTGCATCAGTTAAGTTGCTCATGTAATCATGTTTCAATTATATGGTGATGGAAATTGCTTAAAAGTTGTACTTTCAGAAAGATTCTCTAATACAATCATTAGGTAAATGTCATGGTTTTCGCTATGTCTACCTCAAGCTAGGCAGAATTACTTTCCTCACAGTGTTATATATTGCAGCCAAGGCCTCTCATCATGTGGAACCCACGCCTAAACAGTGAAGATGTCGGAGTTGGGGTATTTTTTACGGTATGTTTTGCTTTCTCTCAACATTTCAAACAAGCTTTTTTTTTTTTTTTGTGATAAAAACATTTCAAACAAGCATGTTCCTTAATTATTGAGCTAAATTAATTATTTGCAAGCCTAAAACATGGACAAAGCCTTTCCACTTGTTTGACTTAATTAGACAAAAATAATTTACATCATCCAGCTTAACTCAGGTCAGCTCAATTATTCAAGCTGTATCTTTTGTAAATGATTGACCATCATATCTCTTTTCATCAAACTTTCTCACATGGAGAATGTGTTCCTAGTTTTCCTCTTCACATCCTCAATCAGTGTTGCCTCTCCATAACAGGAGGCAGTAATCAACCAAGCAATAATGCCTTGAGCTGCAATTGCTGACTCAGTCATAATATTATCATTATCTCTGGCAGGAAAACATTTTGTGCTGATAATGTTGTCTTTGCTCACCAGTTTTCCCTT
>BKZX01024301.1:0-13937 GCA_014362285.1 Fagus crenata | reverse complement strand
AAACCCAACCGGCAAAACCCAAGCCCAAGCCGTCAACCACCACCACGCAAAACCCAGAAAACCCAACCGGCAAAACCCAAGCCCAAGCCGAAAATCACAGAAAATCAACAGAGTGGATCGCAGAGAGAAGAGAGTGGAGAACGGAGAGCACAGAAAGGAAAAGAGAAGGAAGAGAGAGAAAAAATCGGAAAAAATGAGAAGAAAGGAAAAAATAAAACTTATATACACGGTTAAGTACACAGTATAGGAAATAGTATTTTAATGTTATGAAGAGGAACAGTAGCTTTTCAAATGAAAAGCTACTGTAGCCTTTGTAAAAAAATTTGGAGATAAAGAGTTCATTTACAGGACTGCTGGAGCAGTTTTTTTCACTTTATTCTCTATTTGTAGAGATAAAGAGCAACTTTAGATGATTGCTGGAGTTGCTCTTAGAGCACTTCAAATATAAAAAAAGAAGGGTAATGATATTTCTACACTTGTATTTGATATTTCCACATTAATATAGGAAATTGTGTTTGTAAGAGACCAAACTGTCCTTATGAGCTTAACATTGATCATTTGCATAGTTGATCATACATCAGGGTTTTTTGTGAAAATATCTACCAAAAAGAATGAACTTTTGGATTAAACAATGATAATTTGGATAGGCCACTAGAAGTCAACAAGAATCCCAACCTTAGCTTCCAATTGTTTGAATGAAAAGGCTGCCCCACTAGCCAACGAAATTGACCTTGAAATAACTTATAAAAAAAAAAATTGACCTTGAAATATAACATATAATCAAATTTACTAAGACTAAAATTAAATCCAGTATTCCGTCTAAAATTACCAACTAAGAACACCAACTAATTAAGAAAAAAACTAATTTGAATTAAGCAAAGCTATTCCATGGAAACATCGTAGTAAACTACCAACTAAACTAAAACTTGTTGTAAACTAAAGCCTAAGCATTCCCGAACCAATAAGGATTGAACATAGCTAGGGTCTGGAGTATTGTCGTCAAGATTGTTGCTCTTGACTAGTATTGTCTTCCGAAATCACAAGTTTTTGAATCCTCAAGTACTTCTGCAATAGCTCTAAATACTGAACCGAGCCGAACGTGTCTTCAATCAAAGCTTTGTTCTCTAACATCCGTGCAAGCGCTTCTTCTTGTCCCATCTTTTTCAATCTCTCGTACTCCTTCTCCATCTTCGACATCCTGCACAAATCTTTGGCGACCTTCAAGTTCTTCTCCTTATGATTTCTACGATAACGCTGTAAGGCTTGTACTTTGCTTCTTCTTCTCCTTCTCTTCTGAACTGATCACAGCTCTCTCCATCTTTTTCACTCTCTCGTACTCCATACTGAATAAACAAAGGAATCACTTATACTTAGAACAAGAACTTGGGTCTCAAGGAAAAGCCAAGAAACGCAAGAAAGATGTGGAGGGTTAAGGGTTTGAAGGTTGAGAGTGAAGGGGTATTACTATTTATACAACAAATATTCCTTTTCTAAACCGTACTAGTTAAACCCTATTAGGGTTGTTCAATTTTCAATGAGAATAAAATAAATAAATAAATAAATATATTATATATATATATATATATATATGGAATATTTGTAGAGAGGCTGTAACGACTAACTATAGGTTTACTTTTTATTTTATTTTTACCACTAGACGAGTTTCTTTTATCAAATTTCGGCTAATATAATTTTAACGTTCTAATTTTATTTTTATAACTAATATTTCATAAACAAAATATAAGAGACTTATATAGCAATAATAAATATTTTCTAATATTTTAATTTTTGTCAATTTAATGGATAACTTTTTAAAAATTAGTTAATTTGGTCATTATATCCAAATTTATTACCAATTGCAAATGACCTGATTTAAACATTTTTTTTAATTACAAATTTAACTGAAAACATTCATGAGGTACACTATATAAAAAATCTTATACATATAGTATATCAATTGCATAAATTAACATATTTTATAATATAATATATAGTATTTATAAATAAAGTATGTTTATAACATGATTTGACATATATTATTTTTTTGTATATAACAAAAAAAAGGAACTTTAGCGAATAAGCTAATTTATTTGTTTATAGTCTTTTTTTTATCTTACCTTTGAGATCGAGACCATGCATTGCCAACACAATGTGTTGGATTATTATTATTTAGTTTTTATTTTTTAGAAGTGGGCAAAAATTCATATACTTATAAAATTGATGCTTTAATACATAATTAATAAGTTAAATAAGCTCCCAAAAAAGCTAAACTAGATGCTTATAAAAATGATTTTTTTTTTTAATTTTTTTTAATTCAACAATTATAATAATGGGAGAGGATGGATTTGAATATTGATTATCCATATAAATTTTTTTTTTTTTAATTCACCATTCCTCACTCGGTTCATCTGTGAAGAAATCCATCTGAATTGGCCATTCAAGCTATAGGTTTCAATTAGTTCATACATTTTCTTCATCTCAGCCTTCTCTTCAAAGTCCCCATCAACAATAACAAGGTTAACCAACTCCCAAAGACGCGCATTCTTACCATACCACTCAACAAGTCCAGTTATGTTTTTCACACGATCCAACCTTGCCATTGTGAAAATGGTAGGCTTGTTTTTGTATTTTAATACACATCTGTATAAAGCAAAGCAAACAAAGAATGAATACAAGTTCTTGCAAAGATAATAAAAGGGTAATAATAGAAAGTTTCAAAAGAGAGGAAAAACTCACAAATGTTCTTTATTCTCCACGGAAGAGAACAAAAGCTCTTCAATGTCAAGATGGAATTCTGTCAACCTCATTTTCACCTCTGTGTAGGGGAAGTAAGTACTCATGTCTGCACCAGGTGAGACAATGTTGAACTTGGGATTGAAGGAATCTATCCCATGAACAACGCGATAGAGTCCAAGAAGAGTAAAAGAAGTGTGACTCTCATATTGTCCAAGAGTGTCACTGCTGAAATCATTAAAGGAAAAAAAAAAAAATAAATAAATTTGGGTCTTAAAGAAGAAAAGAACGTACACTTGAGTGATGTATCTATTACCATCCAGCAATCTCTTGGAAAGTGCTGGCGATAGTGAAATCTGTATGGTTCATGGCTAGAACTGGCAAGAAAAGTGGTATTTTTCTTCAAATTTTTTCCAATAGATATCAGAGTTAGGGTATTTAGTCTTCTCAAGTGCATGAGCTATGGTACACTGCAGGGGAAAAAAAAAGGCAAAATAAAATGGTTAAATTTTCTATGCTAACAATCATGACAAGTGATAAGAACTATCAATATCACATGACAAACCTGCGTAACATTAAATTTATGTGCTAACAATGAGGTTACAATGTTCCCATCACTGTAATATCCAATGATCAAATCCAGGTTCCCTTGAAACTCTTGAGTAAATCCTTCAGCGACATCCAATAATACCAAGAAAATTGATCAATCGTAAAATCCTGTTTCAAAAAAGACTTCTATGCAAATTCATGATTCAACTGCACAGTCTAATGCATACCTCAATGTAAGTTGCTAGATAAGGCCAAACTTCAAATCTTGAGATCCATTTACAAACAATTCCCTCTTCTGTTCTAAAGGGAACTCGAAGAATATATGAATACTAGTCGCAAACCCATGCAATGCACGAGAAGCTAATAAAAATAGATCTAAAAAAATATTGGGTTATTTTTCTTTTTCTTTTTCTTTTTTCTTTTTTTATTTTATTTTTTTTCCCTTTTAGTTTGAGAGGATACTTCAATTTTTATATCAAACCAAAATAAGATAACTAAAGAAAGACTTCAATTAACAATATTTTCAAAATAAACCTTAGCTTCTTAATTTGCTTCAAAATAGTTACGAAAAGAGCAGAATAACCTTTCAACATCACGAACCAAAGGAACAATATTGCATCTTTAACAGTTTAGATTATGCCTAGCCTGATGAACTGACATTGATTTCCTTCCCAAATGCAAATTTAAAAAAAAAAATTAATATTAATTTATTTTAATGATTTTGCATTACAAATTACTACCATTGGTAACTTCATACTGACCTTGTTTCATCAAACATGATACAAAGAAACTTACTTAACCAAAAATTAGCAATGTCCGAAACAAAAATGAATTTACATACATAACCAAAGTATATTTGCTCATAGCCATATTTGAAACTAAAATAAAGCCATTTCTTACGCTAATAGGAAGAACCATATTTTAGCTTGCACAAACTTTGAATTGCTGATAAATAATATTAAAATACCTAAAATTGAGTTACATTAAAGTTTAATTAAAAGAGAAAAACTATACTCCTTTTAACAACATTATATGAAAAGATCTCCTTATGTTTGTGCCGAAAATGACGAAGCAATATAATTTGGAACTCCTAGAGCAAGAACAACGTGAATACAACTCTTTTGCTTGTATGTCTTTTCTTGCTCCCAAACCATACCTATGAAATAGCTCCATAGCAAAGCAACTGTCAAAATAGCTCAATAATCATATCAATTTTTTACAAACTCATTTGGGAAGGTTGCATTGCAAATGCTTTTAAATTTTTCTGTGGCAATTTCAAACATCTGAAACTTGCCGTTGAAAGCGAAGAGATATGAGAGATACCACCACCATGCCCAACCTACGACCACTCTCCAACTTCGCTATTGTGGTAGGTTCTAGAAATTGCATTAAGCCATTGACAACTTGAAGATCTCAAAACCGTTTCCACACCTTCAATGTTTGCCCAAATCCCTACCAATAAAATTATAAGAAAAACATCCAAGAAAATACAAACATCTTACTCTATGACACCATAAAATACAATAATAGACCTTTGCAACTTGAAACACTTGAGCATCTTATAATCTAAAGAAATTGAGATGTAAGATTTAATAATCACAATGATTATTCCAGGAAAAATGAAAAATAAAAACTACAACGTTTTCCTTTATTACACCATACACAAATAAACCAAGCCTACCATAAATGACTAAATGACCTAGATTTCAGCTAGTATATAAGAAAGTTATAAATTAATAAATACAAAAATTGAATAATTAAAAAAATTGAAAGTTCAAAATTTACATGGAACAAATAAAGACACTTACTTTGTCGATATCTCACGGACACATCTCATAGCATAATCAAGCATTTCTACTTATTAATACAAATTAAATAAAAATTCAGATTGGACAAGTAAAAGAAATCCTTGGAAAAGCATTGGTTTTCATTATATTAAAAGATAAATAGTTCTAATTAGTATGAATTAACATAATTTACCATTATTTGCTTTGGAAATTTTGAATTTTAATATTAAATTTAATTAATATTAATTTAAATTGACAAAATTAAATGTGAAAACAGTTTCACGTCTTTAATGATTTTTAAATTGAGGAATTAGTGTTTTTTTTTTTTAAAATAAAAAAAAAAAAATACCTCAATTTAAAAAAAAAAAAGGAGGAGGATCCCACAGTGATAAAGGAGAGAGAATAATTATTTATTAACAAATCCTTCTAGTTATTGAGTTTGATAGTAATTGTTGGGTTATTATATCTTGGAGGAGACCAATCAAGTAGAAGGGTCATTGCACTAATCTTTGGGATTTGCAAACCGTAGACAAATTGAATCTCCTTAAAAAGAGCGAGATATCTGCGCTCCTTAATCCTATTGTGTTCAAGATATTTCTATATTTCTTGTAATTTATATTTTATTATTCTGTATTTTTACCAGCAATTTGAAAGAGATTCAACAATAGAACCTATTATTGAGAAGCCTATTGAGAGCGTTGGATATCTCAACAAGTACTTTTGTTTCAAAGGAACTCACTTCAATAGATGGAAAGGAAAGTCATTTTCTACTTGAGCCTTCTCAAAGTTTCCTATGTCCTTCACCGAGAAGAATCCAATCAAGATTCCCACAGATGTAATGACTGAAGATGAATTTTGTGTCAATCAAGAAAAAATAGAAAAGTATCAAAAGGATGAGTATAACTGTCATTTCTTGAGAAGCCTATTGAGAGCGTTGGACATCTCAACAAGCACTTTTGTTTCAAAAGAATTCACTTCAATAGATGGAAAGGAAATGTTATTTTCTACTTGAGCCTTCTCAAAGTTTCCTATGTCCTTCACCGAGAAGAATCCAGTCAAGATTCCCACAGATGATATAACTGAAGATGAATTTTGTGTCAATCAAGAAAAAATAGAAAAGTATCAAAAAGATGAGTATAACTGTCGTTTCTATCTTTTGAATTGTCTCGTAGATCATTTTTAGGATTACTATGATATTAATTACACTTTTACAAAGAAAATATGAAAAAACTTACAGAGCAAGTATGATACTGAAGAAGCTGGTGCAAAGAAATATGCAACTAGTTGCTTCTTCCGCTATCAAATGGTCCAATGAAATGTCCGTTGTGGAACAAGCTCAAGATTTCCAAATAATTGTGGCATAAGTTAGATCTGAGGGTATCAAGATAGGAGACAACCTTATGGTAGCTAGCATTATTGACAAGTTGTTGCCATCGTGGAGAGAGTTCCAAAAGTCTTTATCCCATTAACAAAAGGAAATGTTATGGGCTTCCAATGGGTAATCTTTGAAGGAGATACTCTTAATGTAATTCAATCTCTCTAAAACACCATGGGTGGAGGGAGATGGGAGGTTAGGGGAAGGGTTGACTCCCTTGACTTTTTTGAAATCCCCCTTCCCACATACAATTTTATATATATATATATATATATATAAAATTATATATATAATTTAAGTAATGTCTTTCCTTTTTTTTTTTTTTTGTTTGGGCTCTGTCACTACCTTATCCCCTTCTTATTGTGCCATAAAGAGAATTATAAACAGTAATAGAAATATTTTTTATTCCTTCTCATCTTAGTTTGCAATGCATATTTTTATAGAATCTAGTTTCGTGACACATGATTGTGCTAAGTGGTTTCTTTTGTATAAATTTAAAGATAACATTCCCTGCTCCACTATCCATGATTTTTGCCTTGGGAGTTAGGAGGTTGATAGACCTATTTTCCTTATTTTGTAGTTGGTTTTCTTTTTTCTCAATGAAAAGCATTCTAAGTTTATTTAAATTTCAATTTAATACTCTAAGTTTTGACTATTTTAACTTAGTCTATATATCGTAAAAAATGACGTTGTTTTGCTTTGAAATTTTTTTTAATTTAAAAATAAATAAAATATTTTTCGAACAAAAAAAAAAAAACAACTAAGAAGAAGAACACATGCCAAAATAAACAACATAATTTTTTCATTTAAAAAAATATGAATTTTTTTGGGTCTATTTGATTTTTTATTTTTCATTTTGGATTTTGTAACATAAACATGTTCCACAAAAATCTAAAATCTTAAAAATCTCTCTCATGTTTGGTTCTTCATTTTTCTATCGCTAAACCAAGAAGAAGACTAGTTAAGATTTGTTCCTTAGCCTCGCCATTGCACGATCCCAACGTGCTTAGCCCCCTTTGTGCCACCGTTTGCGAGGACAAACCCCTGACGCCAATCTTGATATCCTTAATGTCCTATAATTGCATGAAGGGTATCAACTGAAACCACCGGTTTAGACCAAACGATGAAGGGTATCAATTGAAACAAAACCAAAATCAAAGATTAAATTTAAACCGTCAAAACTTAGAATAGAATTCTGAATTGAAATTTAACCAAACTTAAATAATATAATTTGTAGCTTACTTGTATATTTTTCATATATAAAAAATAAAAAAATAAAGATTAAAATAATTGAACATTAAAAGAGAAATCAAAAGTATTAATCACTTTCATAGTTCGTACAACATTCAGAACCACAAGACTCACTACTGAGATTAACCATGAAGAACATAAAAGACACACTCACTGACACACACCCTTCTATATTTTACAAACTACAATTCCAAATCAAAGATGCTTCCATGAGTAGGCTTATGGAAGATGACCCGCAAACAAACAATATCAACCAGAGATTTCAATAGCCTTAATATCAGATTTCTTCACATCCGCTTTGGGAACAGTAACAGTGAGAACCCCATTCTCCATCGCAGCCTTAATTTGATCCATCTTGGTATTCTCCGGCAACCTGAAACTCCTCAAGAACTTGCCGCTGCTGCGTTCAACACGATGCCACTTGTCATTCTTGTCTTCCTTCTCTATCTTCCTCTCTCCGCTAATTCGAAGCACTCTATCATCTTCGACCTCGACTTTCACTTCCTCCTTGTTGAGCCCAGGAATATCTGCCTTCAACACGTGGGCTTCTGGGGTCTCCTTCCAATCAATACGGGTATTGACGAAAGCAGAAGTCTCTATGGGTACGAACAGAGATGAAGATGAAGAAAATGGGAAATCCTTGAATGGTTCCCATATGTCTACCGAGAATGGATCAAAGACATTGCTCCGTTGGCCACCAAAGAAGCTTGGAATCAGCGACATTTTGAACTTGCTGTGGTTGTGAATATTGAATAACTGAGATTATTTGTTGCTGAGAAAATCGATGGTTAAAACAATTTAAAGGGTTGGGTATTTATAGAGATGCAGTGAGTATTCTAGACTTATCTAGTGTAGTCTAGATCCTAGGACCTGTTTTGTTTTGAGATTATTATAAGAACTTTCTCGGAGTTTTGAGAACCGTATAGGAGCTACTTTGTGGGCATATGAAGGCCTAATTTATGCTTTGGAGAGAGCCCGTTGAAAGACTCAATGGGCTAAAGGAAAGCAAAGAGTTTTTCTCTTTACATTAGCTAGTGGATGGCCCATGGTTTCTCTGATCTAGTGAGATTCAATTATTAATAAGTTACTTGAATAATTGGTGGTTATAGCCCAACAATATAAATATATTTTAGAGCTAGTAGCTACTAGCTATGAGGCTAAGTTTTGACTATTTTAATTTAGTCTATACACCGAAAAAATCTATTTATGATAAAAAAAAATTAACTAATAAGTATTTATATGCTAACAATGAGGCTACAATGTTCCCATCACTATAATTTCCAATGATCAAATTCGGCTACCCTTGAAACTCTTGAGTAAGTTCTTCTGCGACATCCTATAATACCAAGAAAATTAATCAATCATAAAATCCTGTTTCAAAAAAGGCTTCGAAGCAAAATTCATGGATCAACTATACAATCTAATGCATACCTCAGTGTAAGTTTCTAGATAAGGCCAAACTTCAAATGTTGAGATCCATTTACGAACAATTCCCTCTGCTGTTCTAAAGGGAATTCGAAGAATATGTGAATACTAGTTGCAAACCTGTGCAATGCACAAGAAGCTAATAAAAATAATATCTAAAGAAATATTGGGTTATTTTTCTTTTTCTTTTTTAATTTTTTTTTCCTTTTAGTTTGAGAGGATACTTCAATTTTTAAATCAAACCAAAATAAGAGATAACTAAAGAAAGACTTCAATTAACAATATTTTCAAAATAAACCTTAGCTTCTTAATTTGCTTAAAAAAAAGTTACAAACAGAGCAAAATAACCTTTCAACATCACGAACCAAAGGAATACTGCATCTTTAACAGTTTAGATTATGTCTAGCCTGTTGAACTGACATTGATTTCCTTTCCAAATGCAATTTAAAAAAAAAAAAAAAATCACTATTAATTTATTTTAATGATTTTTCCATTACAAATTACTACCATCGGTAACTTCATACTGACATTGTTTCATCAAACATGATACAAAGAAGCCTACTTAACCAAAAAGTAACAATGTTCGAAACAAAAATGAATTTACATACATAACCAAAGTATATTTGCTCATAGCCATATTTGAAACTAAAATAAAGCTATTTCTTACGCTAATAGGTAGAACCATATTTTAGCTTGGGCAAACTTTAAATTGCTGATAAATAATATTAAAATACCTAAAAATTGAGTTACATTAAAGTTTAATTAAAAGAGAAAAACTATACTCCTTTTAACAACATTATATAAAAAGATCTCCTTATATAATGACTAAGCAATACAATTTGAAACACCTAGAGCAAGAACAACGTAAATACGACTCTTTTGCTCATATGTCTTTTTTGCTCCCTAACCATACCTATGAAATAGCTCCATAGCAAAGCAACCATCAAAATAGCTCAATAATCGTATCAATTTTTTGCAAACTCATTTGGGAAGGCTGCATTGCAAATATTTTTAAATTTTTCTGTGGCAATTTCAAACATCTAAAACTTGTCGTTGAAAGCGAAGAGATATGAGAGATACCATGCCCAACCTACGACCACTGTCCAACTTCGCTATTGTGGTAGGTTCTAGAAATTGCATTAAGCCATTGACAAATTGAAGATCTCAAAACCCGTTTCCACACTTTCGATGTTTGCCCAAATCCCTACCAATAAAATTATAAGAAAAACATCCGAGAAAATACAAACATTTTACTCTCTGACACCAAAAAATACAATAATAGGCCTCCACAACTTGAAACACTTGAGCTTTTTATAATCTAAAGAAACTAAGATAGAAGATTTAATAATTCGCAATGATTATTCCAGGAAAAATGAAAAATAAAAACTACAACGTTTTCCTTTATTACACCATACACAAATAAACCAAGCCTACCATAAATGACTAAATGGCCTAGATTTCAGCTAGTATATAAGAAAGTTATAAATTAATAAATAAATAAATTGAAAGTTCAAAATTTACATGGAACAAATAAGGACACTTACTTTGTTGATATCTCACGGGCACATCTCATAGCAAAATCAAGTATTTCTACTTATTAATACAAATTAAATAAAAATTCAGGTTGGAGTAGTAGAAGAAATCCTTGGAAAATGTACCTCATAATTCTATCAATCTATTCCCTTTTAGGTTAATAGTGTTTAAGAACTAAGGCTCAATACAGTGGCATGTACTACAAGGTTATGGGTAGAGTTGTGCAGAGAAAGACTGTGTGCAATTCATCTTTGGTAAAACTGACTAATTTCTTCAGAAAACAAATTAATGAAATCCAAAGAAGAATAAACCAGAGATACAAAATTCTCACATATAGAAAATAGCATTTGATACTTTTCCAAATTTATTTCACTCAAATGCTGTTGAAATTTTTTTGATAAAATTGAAAAACACTAACCTGTTTCTTTGTTGCCTAGTTGTTGCTCCCTTCTATTCTAATAATTATTTGTGCAAAAATGTAACTTGCACAATTGAGAAAGTAACTGAAATGATTTTACTAAATCAAATGCCTAAATAGCTAATTCACTAATTGCATACAAATTCCATTGCATTAATGTTATAAACCTATATCACCTTCTCATAGGTTGTTCTTCTAAATCTACCATGAATAAAATAATGGCAGCAAAACTTCAAGAACTTGTGCATTTGGTACTCTAGAACTTGCTAACAACATCACAGCCCCGTAAAAAGAATCACACATCCAAGAACTTATGCATGTGGTACTCCAGAACTTGCTAAAAGAAGAAGAAGACCATTACTTAATGCACTATCACAATTATTTGTGTTGATTTCATGCTAAATAGTACCCAAAAAAACACCAATTGGATGAAAACCAAACCCACTCATTTGCATCATACACCGGGTGTCATTTAAAATTATGACTTTATCAGATATCATAAACTCAAATAGTGCATCTAGAAATCTCATGCTTTTCCTGAGAGTATGGCATGGGTTACTTCATACTTGAATTTCCAAGAACTTCATCTGAATCTCAAACAATACAACCTTTACCAGCAACTTGATCTCCAAGAACATCATCTCAACCTTAAGCAATACAAACTTTAAATCCAAACTCATATTCCCCAATTAATTGCAATTTAAAAGGAGGTCTAAACACAAAATTTGGGGCTTATTAAGTTGTTTCATGTAAGGCTCCTTTTAGCCGTGTATGTAAATATGTGTGTGTAAATAAAGTGATACCATATTTTGGATTAAAGTGATACCACATTTTTCCAAATTGACCGCAAAAAATTAGTTTTTTTTTTTTTTTTTTTTCCCCAATAGTCAATGGATTAATAATAAGAATTTTTTTTAGTTGAGGTGGACTTTGTGGTCACACCCGCGAGGTTGAAGAGAATAGGTGGTGGTTTTGATTTGTAAAGATTTAGGGAAATTTTGTTTTGGTTGAATCAGGTCAGGTATGCTTATGTGTCATTTTTAAATATAATTTTTTATGTCCAAATAATTTTAAAAAAAAGCCACATCATCTTTTCGTTAGCTTTATAGATAGGAAGAACACTTAGGCCCCGCCACTGGATTTGTTTTGATTTTGATAAAATTTGTGTGTTTTGTAATAAATGTTGTGTCAGTATTGATAAATGTGTGTTTATTGTTGTAAAAATAAAATGTGTGAATTCTGGTAGAATTAGTGATATTTGTGATAAAGTTAATTTTACTATAAACTACATATATTTTACAATACCTGATAATATTTTATCAAAACACACACAACATTTTATCAAAATACACACAGATATTATAATTTTTTACAACTTTAGCGGGACGGTCCCCCAGGTGAGACCTAAGAATTTCCCCATAGATAGACTAACTAACGGAGTTGAATGGAAGGACCAATAACAATCATTTTGAAACTTCAGGGACCAAGAGCGCTTGTTTTAAATTTCAAAGACCTATAGCGTTCAGTAAGTAAATTTTAAAGACCAACGATGCATTTAAGCCTTTTTTGTATTAGGGTAATATAAAGGATCCTCTTATGTTACTTCTAATTGGCAGGCTAATGGTAATGTATAGGAAAAAACTAAAACATTCCAACTCCAAGTTGCTTCCAAGTTGCAAAGGAAGCAAAAATTCTAACCATTGTGCAAAAGTGATTAGAACCAATTACTTGTGCTATAAAATACAACTTTTGAAAAAAAAATATATATATATATATTAAATAAAGAAGCATATTCCCAACAACCAAAATCCAAAATTTTAAATTTATCAAAAGAAAAAAAAAAATCCAAAATTTTAGAGCTACATATAATTTGTTCCTATACATATAAGTTGGCACTTGTAAAATCTATGTGAGAGAAGTGAGAGGAGGGATTAGGTAGTTGGAAGATTGGTATATCATATGTGCTATCAAGTCCTTTGGTCACTTGTTATTTTGTTTTCCTATGAGATTGTACATAATAAATAATTAACACTCAAAATACAAATTTATATTAAAAAAATTATTAGTAATAAAAATTTAGTATATATTTAGTAAAAAAAAAAGTTTCTCACACGAAGATGGTTTTGTCTTGCACTTCTTAAAATACCCCCCAAATTCTTGTGTTCCGTACACCTTTTGATCTCGCATGTAAGGGATCTAACACTGACATATTATTAGTGGTATTACACTGTATTTGCATATGTACCCAACTTTAACCTTGATAACTCTTTCAATTTTTTCATTAAGTTCCAATAGCATCTTTTGGCCAATACTCTTAAGGCTATCTTCCCCTTGACTCTTCCCCTTGACTCTTATATATGATTGCATTAGCTATACACAGTATGCCATACTATCTCCACCACTTTATTATTGCAAAGTGAATGGTTGTCTTATTCATAAGCCATCATTCCCTTCTTAGCCTCTTTTGTCTAATGTTTCAATATGTATTAACTTGAAATTCTTCAAATTTGTTAAACCAAAATCTCGCAATGCATGACAACAAAAAGCCCCAACCAATTAGTTAGAAGAGTATCTCTCATTTCTCTTTCCCTTCATTCAGATTAATTTAAGACTAATTTAAATTAATCCTTTAACTATATATCGGTTTTTTTAACTAAATCAATATTTATTTTCTAAATTTCTAATTTTCCATCATTTTTTTTTTCATTTATATTATTAATTCATTAAAAAAAATAAATAAATAAATAGGAATATTTTCAACTTCATTTTTAATTATTAAAATTCAAGGGTTATTTTTTATTTTTCCCATAAAAAATAAAGATTAAAAATAAACGAACATTAAAAAGAGAAATCAAAAGTATTATTG
>BKZX01024300.1:0-38635 GCA_014362285.1 Fagus crenata | reverse complement strand
TAAACTACTGACCCTATTAAAAGTGGTAGTTCCACGTTAACAAGAAATGGATTAGAGATGTGCGTAGTACAGTTCTTATAAATAAATTAGTTGTGTAGCTTTAGTGAGTTTAAGAGTTAAAGACAAAGTATTGCCTAAAGAGAGTTAGGGACTAAACTTTGTTTAGTGTTTAGCGAAATGGGTCTATTTCAAATAAAAAAAATCTGGATACCTAAAGACAGTTGCGTGAGCTGTTTGAAAAAGTGCGTTTTTAGAAAATAGTGATTTTAAAATGTGCATTTTGAAAACACAATTTTATAAATCACAATTAAGTATTTGGTAAAATTTACAAAAAAAATTGTTGTTTTGGTTGTAAATTACCAAAAAGGACTTAATTATGCTATTAAGACAGAGCAATGTTATAGAGAAAACATTTTTACAAAATTTCGTAATAATATTTAGTTGACAAGATTAGTTATCATCTGAACCCACTACTTATATCAATTTATTATTTATTATTCATAACTTGACACCTGAAAATTGTTGTGAAAATTTTGTGTCCATAATTTTATTTTTTTTAAGATTTTCTTATCAAATTTTAAGTACAATCAATGTTCAAAACTATAATAATAATAATAATAATAATAATAATAATAATAATTATTATTATTATTATTATTATTATTATAACAAGGTTATTCACTCCACTATATTACAAAAATGAATACAGTAACCACATTCACAGCAAAAAAATACAGTAACCACATAATAAAATTAATATAAAAAATCTTTCATTGTCTTTCCCGATTTCCCATAAAGTTGTTTCTATTAGTTTCCTGAAGTTCACCACTAGTACAGTCAATTTGCTGAAGCCACTATTGCAAGTCATCTTGTTCGGCTGAATCTAAACAAGAACTGAGCCACAAATGGAGAAACTGGTGGGGAGAGAGAGAGAGAGAGAGAGAGAGAGAGAGAGAGAGAGAAAGCTGCCCAAAGAAAGAGAGAAAAGGAAGTCTGAGGGAAGGTGAGAAAATGTTGTGTTGTTCTCTGTTGCTGCTGCAACTTGCACTGAGCAACAGTGGGATCTGAAGGAAGGTGAGAACTTGTTTTTTGCATTTCTATAAGCTGATAATTTATCATTAAGTTTGAGGGTATTTTAGTTATTGACATCCTAATAAATGTGAGATGCGAGTATGTGATTTGTGTAAAAAATGGCGTTTTCAAAAAAGCTAGAGGAAGCTCCGATTTTGAAACGCCACTTTCTCACGTTTTTTAAAACACAATTTCTTAAAATCGTGGGGCCAAACAAAGATTTTGTTGCGTTTTTATTTGAAAATGAGCGTTTTCCCCGCACAATCGCGGGGCCAAATGGACCCTAAGTATATTAGGGTTTTGAGATAATCTATGATTGTAATCTTTATTATTGATAGTAAATGAAAAAAACAGAATACCTAATTTAAAGATGAAATTAAGTTTCACAATGATTAGGTTTTTGATAACTTGTCTACATTTTGATAATAACTGAAATTTTATTAAGAGGAAAGAAAATTACAAAGAGAGAGATAAAACACCCAACTGATCCACTGAACAAGCATTGACAAAACAAAAAGGACCAGATCTAATATCAAAAGAACCCTAAAATCTGTTTCTGAGTGACCACCTAGCAAGCTCATGAGAAGCATGGTTAGCTTCCCTATTTACCCAAGCAAAAGACTAGCAAGGATGATTAGTAGCCAAGGCGAGCAAATCAACAAGCAAGCGAGAAATCCTCCAAGGAAAATTCTGCACAGCACCTCTAATGTGGTCTATACAAGTCTTGGAGTCACTTTCAATACAGATCCGATCCACTCCCAAATTTGCAGCAATACAGGAAGCCCATGCAATAGCTTCAGCCTCCGCCTGGAGAGGGATCGTGGTGTTCACTTTCTGAGATACAGCCAACACCACTGTCCCTCTCCAATCTCTAGCCACAATAGCTATTGAGGAATAGGAATTGCCCACTGCTGCATCACAATTAATTTTCAAACAATCAATGGAAGGCTTCTGCCAACAAGCTTTTTTAACAGTAGAAGGAGGACATAAGATAATGTTATTCGCCAAATGATGCTCAGAATGTAATACTGTACCTCTTCTTTCAAGATACTCCATAGAGACATTGCAGCCCTCATGAACTTTCAAGTTTTTGCACTTCCAGATTTGGTCAAGAATCAAAGATCCAATAAGGATGAATCCATCTTTGTCTTCACTCTTAATTCCCCACTAATCCGGGGGAGACATAAGCATGATAACCAATTGAGTGGCATTGGTAATAGGAAATTGATCAGTTCTAATACTCCATCTGCAACCAAACCAGAGAGCCTTGGCCATAGGACAATCCCAAAATAGGTGGATAGCATCCTCACATTCTTGATCACATAAAACACAAATGGGATCTAATGAAGTGACAAACCTGGTAAGAGTATCTTTTGTAGGCAGAAGACCAGCAGCCAGCCTCCAAAGATGCATCTTAAGACGATCATGGATTCGAGTTTTTCAAATTCTGCCCAATGATTGAATGATAGGAATATCAGAGGCTTCTTTGGTTATTTGCTTGAATGCTGACTTGACCGTGAGCACACCATTGGAGGAATGCAACCAAATCCATTTATCTTCATCCCTGCTAAGCCATTTAGGGATATTCAATATGGCTCGAACTGAATCTTCAGTAAATAGTTGTTTCACCAAACCTATATTCCAATCAGTTCTGTCATGATTCATCAAATGAGCCACCGCCAAACATTGCCTTGGCTCCTGCTCATTCCGAGGTTGAGGTCTAAAGAGTGGCAAATCTGGAACCCAAGGGTCCTCCCATACTAGAATGTTCTCACCCGACCCTACCAATCTACAAGCGCCTGGTGCCAAGAGAGACTTAACATTCTCCAAACCCCTCCAAACAAAGGAAGCAACAGGGGCTGCACTGGAAAGTAACCACTTGCATCCAACCTTATACTTAGCTCTCAAAACCTTGACACAGAAGCTGTCACGGTTGGACAGGACCCACCAAGCAAGCTTGGCAATTAACACTTTATTGAAGCTTTGAAAAGGTTTAAAACCCAAACCCCCATCACTTAGAGGTCTGCATAATTTAATCCATGTCAGGGGAGTGTAGAGCTTGTTGACTTTTTTGGGATTCCACTAGAATTTTCTGGCCATTGCATCCAAATCAGCATATAATCCTTTAGGTAGCAAAAAGGTCGACATTGTATAGGAATGAATTGATTGGGCAACAGATTTGAGAAGAGTAGCACGACCCATCCAAGAGAGACTTTTTCTTTTCCACCCCGAGATTTTAGATTCAAGTCTTTCTTTGACGAAGGCAAAATCCTTAGATTTCCTTTGAGTGAGGAAGAGAGGCACACCTAGGTACTTCACATCCTTGGGCAGTACTTTGAAACCCCATTGATCTTTCATTTGGTGGCAGAAATGATGATGGACACCTTTAGATACAAACATTCCAAATTTCTCCCTGCTGATAGATTGGCCAGACCAGCTACAGTACTTATCAACACATTTCATTAATGTATCCACTTCAGCAATCTTTGCTCCACAAAATAATAATACATCATCAGCATAGAATAATTGGGAGATATTAGGAGCCCCTCGAGCAAGGTTTACACCCCTTAGCAACCCTCTATCAACTTCGACCTTTATGAGCCTAGCCAATACCTCACTACAAAGGATAAATAGGTATGGAGAAAGAGGATCTCCCTGCCTAATACCTCTAGAAGGAGAGAAGGATGAGCTTTTACAACCATTCAAGAGGAGGGTGAAACTTACTGTAGAGATGCACTGATAGATGAGATTTATCACTTTCTGGTCGAAGCCCACAGCTTTAAGGACTCTGAGAATAAATGTCCATTCCAGACTATCGTACGCCTTATGGAAGTCGAGTTTGAACCCTACACTTCCTTTTCTCTTTTTGGATTGCTTGAAGCTGTGCACAATTTCTTGGGTGAGGACCACATTTTCACCAATCCATCTCCCCGGGACAAAGGCAGCTTGGGATGGGTCGATGATCTTAGGAAGGAGAGGGCGCAATCTATTCACTAAGATCTTCGAGATAATCTTGTAGTAGAAGTTACATAAACTAATAGGTCTGAATTGGTTGAAATTATTTGCACCTTGCTTTTTAGGAATTAGAGTTATGAATGTATGGTTCATTTGAGATAACATCCAGCCCTCCCTAAAAAAACTCTGAACTGCAGTAACCACTTGGGACCCAACAATTTCCCAATAATGTTTAAAAAATATTCCCGGGAACCCATAAGGGCCAGGGGCTTTAAGATGGTGCATACTCCAAATGACATCCTTAACTTCTTGATAATCAGGGATTCTCGATATATTAGCATTATCTTCATTCAAGATACTTGGGGAGAACAACTTATCCAGCTCTCTAGGAATATCAGGACTGGTTGATTGAAATAATTCAACAAAGTGATCAGTGAAGTACCTTTCTATATCCGCTCTAGAATGAATCCATTGCTGGTTATGGAGCTTGATTTCAGCAATGAAATTACGCCTTCGCCGAACCACTGTTGAGATGTGAAAAAATTTTGAATTCCGATCACCCTCCTTTAGCCAAAGCTCTCTAGACTTTTGCTTCCATTTTAATATATATATATATATATATAGGATTGAGATTAGGACATGTGTGAGATTAGGACACGTGTCCTACAACAATTGATAATAATAGCCAAGATACAAGTATAAATAAAAGGCTTTATTTAAGAGGAGGGCACGATTCAACTCCATACCAAAATCCTATTTGTTTATCATTTTTAATCTCCCTTAGATGTTAGTTTTGTTCCCTTAATACAAGTTTAACTTTAGCATTTTAATTTCCAGCTCAATATAATTTTAAGCTTTGTTATTTCTTGTACAAATTAGTTTAATTACAAAATCAATAATGGTTAACTTAGACTTTCTTGATCACATTTCACTATGCATGCACACGTACACCTTCAATTAAGCCCTCTTAACTGAGACATTATTGAACTCTCAATTCTTGAATGCCAATTGAGAGCACGTTATCTAGGAATTCAATCTCACTGCAAAGGCTACTAATTACTTATGCATCAATTCAGTAGCAAAATTTGGGACCTTTCTTGTCCAAACTCATATCACATAATCCGGCCCTCTTTTGAGGATAGACATTCTTTCTCTTGTGTTGGCAACTTGGCATATGTTGTAATTCAATCCAATTAATTCCTGTGCATATGCAGATATATTCAGACTATAAGAATGAGTACAACAATAGAAGTAGGTTATGTTTGCATGTGTACTATTGTTCCTCACTTGTTGCATTTGCATGAAAATGACGCATACCCTGCTTGGAGAGTCTTCTAGTAAGGAAACTTTGCAATGAAAATAAAACAATATTCGTGTTTTCAAGTAGCTGGAATAGCATACTCCAGTCAATCTCTTCACTAGCCAGAAGCACTTGTTTCAGCCTCAATTGTTGAAGATTGATCAGATATGATAAATATACCAACAGAGAATGGAGGTAGTACTGACGGTTTGGGAAGGTTTATCGATTCGCTTCCAAGCATGAGAACGACCAATGACATGGTTGGTCTATTATTAGGATCTTCCTGAACACACAATAATGCAATATGGATCAATCTTTGAGATTCACTTATAAGACAATTAATTGTGGACTAAGGTATGATCTATCAACTCCAGTCCTTTGCCTTCATTCCATAGTTGGTATGCCTATTGTGTATTGTTTTTTATTAGTTCATTATAATATGAGAAAACAAAAACATCATATTTGAGCTCAAGATATAGATAAAGAAGAGAGAACTACATAGGGCAAAAGGCTTTGTGCACGCTCAGGATGATAGAAACCACTATTCTTTTTCCCACATATGATTTCTAGCAACAGAACTCCAAAGCTGTAAACATCAGACTTAATTGAAAATAGTCCCTCCATTGCATGCTCTGGCGCCATGTACCACTATTGGAGAAAATATATATTGTGACACACTGCAACTTCAATCACGGTTAAAGAGAATGAAATTAAGCAGAATTGCTCAAGCTGTAGTATACAACAATCAAGTGAAAAATGACTGAGATAACCATGGCTTATGGAAAATTGATTTTCTTCCCTTCCACAGTGACATTGTTAGCATTGCAATTGTACAGTTTTTCACTCAAACAGGATTCACAAAATGAAGTGCAAAATAAATAAATGTATAGAGGAGAACTGAAATTATAGTTTAATCATGTGTACGTTAACAATTTTTTTTAGAGATGCATCAGTGATATATGGAAATGAAAGCCTTTTACCTTGTGATATTTAACTCCAATTTGATCTAGTTTGTGCCTACAATCAAACATAGCCCAAATTAACATATAATGGATTAAATTAATACACTTAAATGCATAAATCATGTAATTCAATGAATTGAACAACAAACATCCATTTAAGTGTAATTAGACATGAAATGCAACACAACCCCAATAAAATCTCTCCAAAATGCGTGTAAATAAGTCATATTTCATGATTTATCAATTACCTTAGTCAATTCCCTCTTAGATCCCATTGTAGTCATATAAATAAAAAAGAAAAAGAAATAGAAGAATAAAACCTGTACCAGATTAATATTGTTTAAATGTTACGTAAGAAAATTATGGAACAATGTGGAACCTTCAATTTAACGTGCTCTATTTATCTTCTTTTTATCAAGGAGTATGTTTATTCACTAAATGATATCTTAAGTGATTGTTCACCAATCAATAATTTTTTACTAAAAAAGTACTCTTAACACAGAGAATTTGTTATTATCTATTTTTATTTAAAAGTGTTTGACAGTTATTAAATCAACCTACTTAGGAAATGTAAACAACGTATGAATTTTTTTCTTTAAGAAATCTTCTAGTATTAGAAGATTGTCATAATTGTAAGATTTTTAATATGATATTTTATTAAGATGTCTTTTAGTAGTAGGAGACTTATTTTAAAGAATTTGTTATTATCTGTTTTTATTTTAAAGATCTTTATTGTAATATTTTATTAAGATATCTTTTTAGTAGTAGGAAACTTATTATCAAGAATATGTTATTATTATTATTTTTTTATTTAAAAGTGTTTGACAGTTATTAAATCAAACCACTTAGGAAATTTAAACAACGTATCACTTCAGAAATTTAAACGATAGATGGATATGCAAACCACTTAGGAAATCTAAACAACGTATCACTTTAGAAATTTAAACGATAGATAGACATGCCACTTGTCATGATATGAGACATTCTAAGTTCTAATACTTATGTCTTCTACTTTTATATATTATATTGATATAGATATAGATATAGATCATTTCATAATCACATTAATCTTTTTAGTATAAGAGTTTTGCTAATAGATTTTGATAATTCGATAATTGAGGGATGAAGGATTTGAAGTTTTGAACTATGGATATTTTCTTTGGAAAATATGAGGAGGTCCAAGTCAGTTGAATTACAAGACTTTTGACATATTACTGTTGTTGATTGTTCATATTTCCTTCTAGAATCAGTTTATCAAAACAATCTTTAGATGGTGATCCTAACTGCTCAAATTCAAATGCAAAGGGTAACATAATGGCAAAATGGCATTTGTATATATATAAAAAAAAAAAAAAAAAAAATACACAAATATATCTTTTAACCTTGTAAACAGGACCGAAACCACCTTCTCCAAGTTTATTTGCAGAAGAAAAATTGTTTGTAGCAGTCTGTATGGCACTTAAATTGTAATAATGCATTTCTCCACTGTTGTCATGATCCATTGCATGTATACTTCTATTTAAGTGTAGTAGTGAAGGTGATCGACCTTCCAAGTTATTTTGTAATAAAATTTGTTCGCCTGTTTGCCCACCTTGAGTAACAAATTAGATTAATAATTAGTGACAATCTATAAATACAAAATTTAGTAGATAGGTAAATTGAATCTACCTCGTCTTTTCCTCCTAGATGAGTGATACTGATACCAAATACCCAAGAGAGCGGCAACTACTGAAATTGATAATACAGTAATGATTACGATCTTTGTTGTATTCTTTCCTCCCTTTCCTACTTCTCATCATAAAAGAAAATGGTCAGTTTGCTTACAATATTTTTTGAAATAACAATATATTATAGGCTACTCAAACTGTCAAAAAAGGGAAATTGCACTGAATTCGCTTGATGGATGCAAGTAATAAAGTAAACATGTTGGGGAAGAACTTCTACAACCTTCATGTTTTTGAGCTTCAGTGGATACTTATTTGATTCGTACTTTAGTGGATACTTAGCTTCTTTATCCCAATTATTTCCTTCTATAGACTGTCATTATATATCCATATATAGTCTTCTACCATGGCATCCGTACACACAACATAAAATGTGAATATATACATCTAAAATTAGGGAAATTTGTGAACGTTGTGATGTCCACAATTTGCAGATGCTAATGTCTGTAATTTGAGGATGCAACATTTAGAATTTTAGATGGTGTGTGGTGTGAGAGTAAGTGACGGTCCAGGCCGATACTTAATAAATAAGCCCAATCCCAAATTTGCTGGGGAAATTTCGATGAGCAATCAAAATCTACATGTCTTACCATTAGCAGCAGGCAGCAACCGAGGCACAAGAGTGGGCGACCACGACTCCGGTGGCGGCTAGCTGTGTAGATGAAGGCATAGCTGGTTCTTGTTGAAAGAAAGAGTAGTTCTCATACCGTAGATTGCAACTTGGGGATAAGATACGCCACCCTAGTTTCGATTCGCAACAGATATGGGCTGCGTCCATCAACAACCTAAAGCAATTGCTGCAAGCCTTCTATTGATATCTCTACTACACTGCACCAACCCATATCTTTCCTCAGACCCATCACTCACAGTCTTATTATCTGCCCTGAAAAGCACATCTTTTTTTATAGCTTCATCTATTAGTCCATTCATTAAAGAACGTGCTCCAAAATTAGTGTCATCAGGTGAAGTCGAATTCCAGTTCTGGATATTCCACGCGAGCACTCTTGGCCATGTTTGTGCTTCTCCAAAGAAACTAACGTATGAGTAACGTAACATGCACTCATCGTATCATATGATGGCAGTCTCATGAGATGGTCATAGAGTTGTGATTTCTTGGGTCGCATAGCTCACACCCTTTGGCATGTATTATTAGAAACGTCACCTCGGCAGAGGAAGAGACCGTAGATGCCAATATTGGAGCTTTCATTGTAGAAGCTGTAGTTTTGGGAAGCTTTAGTGGATAAAGAATCCAACAGGACCGTGAGGTTGGATTTGTAATTGGTGTTGGCGGTTTTATTTGATTGATCTAAACAAAAGTGGTAATTGTAGGTAATTGGCTGGAAATTAATGGAGCTGCTGAGCCCAAAGACTACAAGTAATAGTAAAAGAAAGGCTCTGGAGTTGTGCAGGGAAAACATTTTTACCTCCTTAGCTTAAAGAGAAAATTCTTTCTTGGGCAACCTGAGCAGAATATTTGTTCATGAACATATGCATTATCCACTAGAAATAATTTTGTTAAGTACTATTATTTAAAAAGAAAATTAATCTTTAAAGAACCTTATCGGAGTTAACTTTTGACTACTTCTTTAACTTCTAGAACTATTATTAATTATTTGGCTTGTTTATATAAGTAGATTAGTTTTTTTTTTTTTTACTTTCTTTATCTCATTTATAATGCCAATATGGACAAGGGAAGATTTAAAAAGTTTAAGAATACGACGATATTTGTGCCGGCTAAGGTCGGCAAGATTGTCACAGTGTTGGCAAGAGCACAAATTATTTATAGGTATTCCTTTTTAAGAAGGTAAATTGTAAAAAATGAAAAATAAAAAATAAAAAATGAAAAATAAAAAATTTGAAAATGATCACGCTAATCATCCAGCCTAATAAGATATTCATATTGCCACTTATTAATTAAAGAGATGAGTCACCCAAACGGCAATTGAAAAGTCATCATTGATTAAATTCTATATCCACTAGGAAAGGGAAAGTAGGGAGCATGCCTATCAAAATTAATCTACAACAAACTTCTAAAGAGGACCCAAACCAAATAAGAATTTGAAACAATTTCTAACAAATCTCCATATTTACTCAGATTCTACAAATAATCTTTAATTATTTTTTTTGAAAAATTCGGACTATAAATAATGAAAAAAAAAGACTCCGGACATATGCGTGTAGGCTCCTAGCCCACCACCTCAATTGCAAAATGAAGATTATTTGGTAACACAAGAAGGCTTGAGGATTATTTCCAGGCCCAAGATTTCCTGAAATTGTTTTGGACTGGAAGTAGCGTTTCCTTCAGCTCAAAAATGTTAGGACGACATAGTGAAATTGTGTGTTTTTTTTTTTTGGTACAAAACTGTTTTTAATGTATGAGCGTGCTAAATTGTACAAAACACTTTCAAGTGAAACTAAATGTGTTGTTTACTTCTTTGTTTGGGAATCATGGTCAGGTTTTGACATTTCATGTGGACCAACATTATTAGCACGTAGGTGGGAATTTAATTGCTTGATTTGGTTGAACTTGTTCAGGGAAGCACTAATCCTTTAATAAAGAGGGACATCATTATAAACATTTGATTCACATCTCTAAAATTGAATCATGAGTCAGGGTCTAGGTCCAAATGCATAGAAATTTAAATCTTATTATACAGGCTGCTTACATATACATCAATGCATCTAGCAAAATTTGGGATAATTCTAGTCAAAAGTCATATCACACGATTCGGCCCTCCCTTAATGATATATGTGCTAATTCAATCTAATTCCCGTGTGGATGTAGATACATTGAGATTGTAAGAACTAGTAATAGAATAGAAGTATGGTGTATTTGTACATAACCTGTCGCATTTGCTTGAAGATGATGCATCCCCTGCTTGAAGAAGCTTCTAGCAATGAAATTTTGTAATAAAAAAGAACACTTGTTGAATAGCATGATCCAGTTAATCTCATTGGTGGCCAGAAGCACTCGTTGAAGATTTATCAGATGTGATAAATCCTGTTCCAGTCCCATTTGTTGAAGATTGATCAGACATGATTAGTCTACCTACAGAAAATGGAGGTTCTAATGGCTGAGGAAGGTTTATTGCTTTGCTTGCAAGCATGAGAATGACCATTGACATGGTAGGCCTTTCATTTGGATCTTCTTGAACACATAACAAGGCGATTTGGATCAATCTCAAAGCCTCACTTATAGGACAAGTATGAACTATGGTCTGATCTATCAGCTCCAGTCCTTTACCTTCATTCCATAGTTGCCATGCCTATTTAGTAATTTTTGTATTAGTTCACAATAATAAGTGAAAACTTAATTTGAGACCAAGATACAGATAAGGAAGAGAGACATACATATGACATAAGGCTTTGTGCACGCTCTGGATGATTGGAGTTGCTGTTCTTTTTTCCACTAACAATTTCTAGCATTAGAATTCCGAAGCTATAAACATCAGACTTTATTGAAAATAGTCCCTCCATTGCATACTCTGGTGCCATATATCCACTATTGGAAAAAAATATTTATTATGATATGGTTTCAATAAGAGAATGAAAGCAGAGTTGTCTTAAATGTAATGTACTATCATTAAGAGCATAAGTTACATTGACATATCTATGACTTGATTATGTCTTAACAATTTTTCAATAGGAAGCTTCATCCGTGATTTTATGGAATTAGAAGTCTATGAAGTGAATACTTACTATGTACCCACAACTCTGTCAGTGTTGGCTTCAATTTGATTGGCCCCAAAAATCCTAGCAGTGCCAAAATCTGATATCTTTGGGTTCATCTCATCGTCTAGCAATACATTACTTGCTTTCATATCCCTATGGATGATTTTGAGCCGAGAGTCCTCGTGTAGATATTGAAGGCCCTTTGCAATCCCATTAACAATGTTTGTTCGTTTAGCCCAGTCTAGTTGTATACACTTTTTGGGATCTGCATTATAATAATGAGGCAGACCATTCTCTCAGATAGGAAATTTTTGCAAAAGAATTGGCCTATAATATATTGTGCCAAGTGTGTCTTGAAAAAGAGAGAGAGAGAGAGAGAGAGAGTAAACCAAACAAGAAGGCATCGAGACTAGTGTTGGGCATGTACTCATAGACTAGAAGCTTTTCATCTCCTTCCAAGCAGCATCCCAAGAGCCTCACTAGATTTCTGTGCTGAAGTTTTGCAATTAAAATCACTTCGTTCTTGAACTCTGCAAGACCTTGATAGGATTTCATGGAAAGCCTTTTAACTGCTATTTCCTTTCCATTATTCAACTTCCCCTGCAAGCATTTTAAACTTAATCAGCGAAAAATGATCACATAGTATTTGGTGGACATACTTTGCTACATATTACAACACTAAGGTTCACTGATTGCTCATTTCTCCTAAAATAAAATGACTACAGCAATCTTTTAGGTGTCACATATCCTAACTGTTGCTATATATTAGTTTCAAATGCAAATGATCCAATAATTTCCAAAGATGCATAATGTATAAAAAAATAAATAATTTGTTTTCTCAACCTTGTAAACTGGGCCGAAACCACCTTCTCCAAGCTTATTTGCATCAGAGAAACTGTTTGTAGCAGTCAGTATGGTACTTAAATTGAAGTAATGAATTTCTCCTCTGTTGTCATGATCCCTACCGTCCATTAAGTGTATAGAAAGTGAACCAGCGAAATTACTTCGTAACGGAATTTCTTGGCTCATTTCTCTATCTGAATAACAAATTAGATAAGACAAAATTAATGGCAGTCTAGAATTTTTTTTACTTGAACTTATTAATTAATAAAAAAATTAAAATTAAAATCGATATGCTAATTGCTAAACTAAACTTACCTAATTGTCTTTTCCTCCTGCCAAAGGATGGATAATACCTGAAACCCAAGAGAGCTGCAACTGCAACTAATGCAAGTGATGATACAGTAATGATTACGATCTTTGTTGTCTTGTTTCCTCCATCTCCTGTTGAGAATAATTTAGCACATGTTCATATCCTTTATTGACTAAAATCAAGGAACATTAAGTATCCTTAATTTTACTCTAATCAAGGGATTCTCCAATATTAACTTTAGTTTTTGTATATACCTTACTTAGGGTTCAATGTAATACATACAAAATTGTAAGAATAGTCCTAGTCCGATAGAGTTTAGCTAGAAACTGAAAGAATCTCAAGGTCTTTGGACTTCAGTAACAGAAATAAAGAACCAAGAGAGAGAGAGATTATAGAGTGTATGATTGAATAAAAGCTTCTTAGCATTAATGAGATCAGTGCAGCACATATATAGGAATGTTGTTTAACAGAATTAACAACCTGAATAGAATGAACAGAATGCTAATAACTAACTTAAGATGAGCACGTGACTAACCACGTGGCTCACTTATCCTAAACTATGACCTTTATAAACTACAGGTTGTTTTACAGAAATAGAAGCTAAACTACAGCAGCTTCTGTGTTATCTTCTTCATCCCCCCTCAATCGAATGGGGTCTCACAAACACGGTGAGATTGCGCTGAAGATCAAGAAAACGCTGCGTAGGGAGACTTTTAGTGAAGATATCTGCGAGCTGATCATTGGTGGAGACGAATTTAACCACTAAATCCTTACGAAGGACTCGTTCGCGAATAAAGTGGAAATCCACCTCAATGTGCTTTATACGAGCATGGAAGACAAGATTCGAGGCAATGGCAAGGGCAGAGACATTGTCACACCACAGTATAGGAGGTTGAGACAAAAATATGCCAAGATCCTTAAGCAAAGTACGAAGCCAACACATCTTAGCGGAAGCAGTTGCAAGAGCTCGGTATTCAGACTCAGTTGAGGAACGAGATACTGTAGGTTGCTTCTTGACAGACCAAGTGATGGGGTTTGAACCAAGATACACAAGGAGACCTGAGGTTGATCGACGGTCATCTGGGTCACTAGCCCAGTCAGCATCTAAGTAGACTGACAAGTGTAAAGGACTTGGAGTGAATGCAATGCCATGAAACAGAGTTCCTTTGATGTATCTGAGGATTCTCTTTGCAGCAGTGAGGTGAGTGGTGGTGGGAGCAGCCATGTACTAACAAACTTGATGGACTGCAAACGAGATGTCAGGTCTGGTGAAAGTGAGATAGCGTAAGGCACCAACAAGGCTTCTATAACCATGAGGGTCAGAGAGCAATTCACCTTCATGGATAGAGAGTCGAGTGTTGGGGCTGCAAGGGGTGTGTGCTATCTTGGAATCAACCATATGGTGCTTGGTGAGTAAGTCAGAGGCATACTTTGTTTGAGTAACATGGAGAGCATCAGAGGATCGAGACACTTGTAAGCCAAGGAAGTAATGTAGAGGACCTAAGTCCTTAAGGTCAAAAACCTTCCTCAGTTGCAGTATCAAACTATCCAAATATGAAGTAGAGTTGCTGGTAAGCACAATATCATCCACATAGAGTAACAAATAGGCTATCACATGGTGGTGATGGTAGATGAAGAGAGAGGAGTTTGCAGCAGAAGCATTGAATCCCAATTACAGAAGTTGAGTAGTAAAACTCTCAAACCATGCTCTAGGGGCCTGCTTTAGTCCATAGATGGACTTATGAAGCTTGCAGACATGTTGAGGATAAGAGGAGTCAATATACCCTTGAGGTTGTGCCATATACACTTCTTCCTTGAGGGTGCCATGCAAAAAGACATTTTTTACATCAAGCTGTCGAAGAGGCCAATTTTGTGCTACTGCCAGTGAAAGAATGAGTCTCACTGTGGGGGGTTTGATCACAGGACTAAAGGTCTCTTCATAGTCAATCCCATGTTGTTGATGAAAGCCTTTGGCCACAAGCCTGGCTTTGTATTGGGCTATAGTACCATCACTATGATGTTTCAGCTTGTAAACCCATTTTCATCCTACTATATTCTTGTGAGGAGGTGGAAGGATAAGTGACCAGGTGCCTTGCTTCTTTAAAGCATCAAACTCTTCCTGCATTGCAGTGCACCAGTGAGGATGCTGAGCTGCAATTTTGTATGAAGGAGGTTCTGTGATGGTGTAGTCTATTTGAGCAGCATAGCCTAATTTAGGCTTTTGAATGCCACTTTTGGACTTGGTTTGCATGGGATGTTGGGAAGTAGTGTTTGGGGCAACTGAGTTGGGATTTGAGGATGCAGTGGGTATGGAAATATTGGTTGTATCTGGAGGAAGGGTTGGATCTAGAGTAATGGTTGTATTTGGATTGGGTAATAATGGTGGGTCAATGGATGGAAAAATAGGAGAGGTACTGTCAGATCTGGGGACTGAGATAAGTGTAGGGGATATAGGTTGTTGGGATGGTAACAATGGCTGGGTTGGACTGTTGGTCAAAGGGAATGAAAGGTCACTGTCCAAGGATGCAGAAACAGAAATATGATTCTGAGATGAAAGGTCACTGTCTAATGATGCAGAAACTGAAGCATGATTTTGAGTACAGCAGTGTAATAAGAGCAGTGTATTTAACCAACAATCAGATGAGTAATTTGAAGTTTGTGAAGAAGAGTTGGACTTCTGAGATGTGATAAGACCAGGAAAAATAGTCTCATTGAATAAGACATGCCTAGAGGTGTAGAACCTATGTGAAGAAGGGTCAAAACTAACATAGCCTTTTGAAGTGAATGGATAACCTAAAAATATGTAGGGAACAGATTTAGGTTGGAGTTTGTTTTTATTGTATGGAGTTAGTAAAGGGAAGCATTGACAACCAAATGCTCTTAGGTGAGATAGGGTAGGTTTTGTGTGAAAAAGACTTTCCCAAGGTGACTTATCAGATAACAGAGGAGTTGACAATTTGTTAATAAGATGTGCAACAGTAGATACAGCATAGGACCAGTAGGAAATAGGCAGATTGGACTGAGATAGAAGAGCTAAGGCACATTGGATAAGGTGTTTGTGCTTTCTTTCTGCAACATCATTCTGCTGTGGTGTGTGAGGACAACTCAGTTGATGAATGATACCATTATCAGCACAGAATGTGTTAAATGTAGTTGAGGTAAACTCACCCCCACAATCTGTACGAAATATTTGGATTGACTGCTTGAATTGGTTTTGAACTAAGGCTGTGAATTGCTTGAATAGAGTGAAAGTTTCTGACTTATGTGTAAGTAGATAAACCCATGTAAATTTGGTATATTCATCAACTAAAACCAAGTAAAATCTAAAGCCATTGAGAGAGACAGAAGGGGCTGGACCTCAGAGATCAGCATGAACAAATTGAAAGGGTGCAGTCACTTTATTAGTTGAAACTGGGAATGGTAATTGATGCATCTTGCCAACAAGGCAGTGCTTACAGTGACTTTTGACAGAATTGAAATCTAGAGGATTACAAGAAGATAAAGAAGGAAAAATGGTGTGTAAAACCTTGGCACTAGGATGTCCTAGTCTTGAGTGCTAGAGCTGCCATTTTTGTGCAGAAGAAGAAGCTAGACATGCTAATTTAGTGGAGGCAGATCTGCAGAATTGAGAAGAGTGGATGGGATATACACCATCTTTACTCAAACCCTTGTAGAGGAGTCTCCCCATAGGTAAATCCTGAATCAAGAGCTTTTGAGCATAAAAAAGACAACTACAATTGTTATCTAAACAAAGTTTATGGACTGACATAAGATTGGAAGCAATTCTTGGAATATGAAGAACATTTTTAAGCTGAAATTTATGGTATTGAGTATGCAATTGAGTGTTACCTATGCTTTGAATGGGGAGATTCTGACCATTACCTACAGTGACCTGTTCAAACCCATGATAAGGAGCTTGAGTGTTGAGGCTAGAGGCATTGGCTGTGATATGATCAGAGGCTCCTGAATCAGTGAGCCATGTCTCAGAGTTTTAAGTGTACTGGAGGTTAGATGCATTGGCCATGGCAGCAAGCTTGGTAGGTGGATTCTTTCCTTGATAGGCAAAGTCCATCCTATGGTACCAATCAATTGCATAATGTCCTATCTTCCAACAGATTTGACATGTTGGTCTCTCAGTTTTACCTTGAGAACCAAATGAGGACTGAGAGTTAAGGTTAGAGGATTGTGATGACTGAATCTATGGTGTTGGATAAGCATTGAATGATCTTCCACCTCTACCCCGATTGAATGAGTTTCTTCCCCTGCCTCTATTGTAACCTTGGCCCCCATTGAAACCATTGTTAGGTTTGTGATTGTTGGAAACAAACATTGCAAGGGCAGAATTGGTGAGAGGATCTGAAACTTCAGTCATGGATTGTTCTTCAGTTTGCAGCAAAACTGAGAGTTTTTCAAATGAGATGCTATCATCCCTAGTCCTTATTGCTGAAGCAAAAGGAGCAAACTCCTTTGGTAATCCTTTGAGGATCATGTGTAGGAGTTCTTCATTGTCCACAAGAACTCCTACAGCAGAGAGTTTGTCTCGAGTGTTCTTGATTCTTTGAAGATAGGAATTGATTGACTCATTCCCCTTTTTGATACCTTGTAGTTCAAGCTTGAGATTGAGCACATTTGCTAGAGTTGTACAAGTAAACTTCTCTTCCAACCTGTTCCAGACTTCTTGAGCAGTGGTTGTCCCCACTACCATTGGAAGTACAGGGGAAGAAAGTGTTGAAAGAAGCAAGGTCAGTAATGCCTTGTCTTTCTTTCTCCAGATCAAGAAGGCTGGATTCAAGACTTGAACACCATCTTCATTGATCACAAACTGTCTTGGTTGTTGAGTTGAACCATCAAATGTTCAATCATGGAATAACCATCGAGAATAGCAGAGATCTGGAGTTTCCAGAGCATATAGTTCATACTATCCAGCTTGATTGACATCAAGTTTGACATGTTGTTGAGCAGCAACAATGGAGAAGGATTATTAGCCACAGGATCCATGATCGTGGGCTCTGATACCATGAAAGAGTCTCAAGGTCTTTGGACTTCAGTAACAGAAATAAAGAACCAAGAGAGAGAGAGATTATAGAGTGTATGATTGAATAAAAGCTTCTTAGCATTAATGAGATCAGTGCAGCACATATATAGGAATGTTGTTTAACAGAATTAACAACCTGAACAGAACGAACAGAATGCTAATAACTAACTTAAGATGAGCACGTGACTAACCACGTGGCTCACTTATCCTAAACTATGACCTTTATAAACTAAGGTCGTTTTACAGAAATAGAAGCTAAACTATAGCAGCTTCTGTGTTATCTTCTTCACAAACCAATATGTAGCCAGCTTACTATAACCCACTACGTGACAACTAATAAGATCATCCACAAGTACTTTAGTCACATGACCTATTTAATGAGTCATGTGATTGCTTTAAATAATACATGTGGATGATCTTATAAGTTGGTACGTAGTGGATTATAGCAAATTAGCTACAAACCAAACCATGTCCTAGTCTCAATATAAAGATGTAGCCGTTTAGACTTTCCTATGTGGATGTAGGCTCTCATAGCCGAACCATTAAAATCTTTGTGTCTTATTTCTTTCATTTGCTTCCACTATTTTCTTTTACTCTGGTTGTTCTTATAATTTTCACATCTCCTGTTGTTCATCATACAATACATCTTAAGTTTGATTAAAATAACTTAAGACAACAAATCAACAATATCTCAATAAATGCAAGGACAGATGCTGCCCAAACTATCACATGGTATAGACAAATCTATTAGCAACCCTTCTGATCATTATTATCATTTATTAGAGACAATGGATTAAGTATTTAATGAAGGTTCCTAGTAGCAAATGGGAATTCCACTAAATTCGCTAAGATGAATGCAAGCACTGGTGTAAACATAAGGAAGAACTTCCACAAAAATTTATGTTTGTGAGTTTCAGTGGAGGTTTACCTAGCTTCATATACCAACTACCAAGATATTAAAAATTTCATCCAGAGGATAAAAAAAATGATTTATGAAAATTCAACAATATATTTAATATATAGTCACAATTTTTTTTTTTTTTGAATTTGAAATAAAATCATTGATACTTTTTTATTATTTTATTATTATTAATAGTAAGTTACACATTCATTCAATATATCTTTGAACCTATAACCCTACCCTTCACATAGAACTTATTAGAACTTATATGGGGAGAGGTGCTAATTTATTGAATTAAAACTTTAAAAATTCAAAGTAATAATTAAGAAAACTAACAAAGTGATATGAAAACTGTTAGAATATAAGCCCAATGGGTCTTAGGCCCAATACATTGTCTTGTATAACACTCTTTTTACTTGTGCATTACTCTTACCTCTGCCTATATAAAGGCTCTCTCTTGTACTACATTTGACATATAATATAAACATAGACTTTCAGTCTCTAACATGGTATCAGAGGTAAGGCTCTAATATTGTGCAGTTCTAGTCCTTCCAGGCGTTATTCCGCTGCCTCAGCTGTCTTCGGCACTGCCCAGCCACCACCGTCAGAAATCCAGTTGCCTGCGCTGCCAAGAAGCTGATTCATCGCCAAATAGACTTGCTGCCACCCTCCGTTCTCCCGATACCGGACTCCGATAACGACACCTCTGTAGCCGTTGGAAAGATCTCGCGAAGCTTGACCCAACCACGCCAGAATCAACCCCATCAGAGTCTGGACGCGCCTCCACGCGCCACCCAAAGTTCCGGTGCCGTCACCCTCGGTTCTCTTGCTACAGGACTTCGATCGCGACACCTCCGCTGCCGTTGGAAAGATCTCGGAAAGCACTACCTAACCGTATAAGAATCAACCTCATCGGAGGCCGGACGCGCCGCCATGCGCTGCCTAAATATCCAGCCGCCGTCAAGTTTTTTCTGCCACGCGCCTGTCTCTTGTCCAATCAGCCCTAGTCCCACGTCATCTTGCCACGTCAGCCCTAGTGCCACATCAGCATGACCGTTGACCGTTGACTTTGACCAGCGTTGACCGTTGACTTGCGTTGACTTTTTCCAGAGTTGACTTTTTGCAACCCAAGTGCTTCCTACCCAGTTTTTCGTGCTGATTTCATTTTTGTGGTCTATTTTTGCAGTTGAGGTTTCGTTATGGCTCAAAATGAAATTTCTAAGCCTATTCACAGGCGATCAAATCAGAAGATTTCTCATCTTATTTGTGCCTTTTGCAAGTATCGCGGTCACACTATTGATCTATGTAACATGCGTGCCAGCATTCTTCAGCGCTCTGCAGCCTTAACTGCCTCTGAGTCTGTACCATCATCCGATACTGCATCTTTTGATCCTGTCTCATTGACTATACCTACTTACAGCATAGCAGATCTGCAAGCCCTCTTAAGTCAGGTTCAAGTTTTGTCTTCCAGTGCATCTAATCCTGCTCTTTCTGTGACACCAAGTATCTCTTCTGAATGGTTCTTAGATTCTGCCTGCTGCAATCACATGACGGACAATCCTCATCTCACAAGTGCCCACACTCCTCCTGTCTTGCCTACTATTACCACTGCTGATGGCTTCGCCATGACTGTTAGTCATGTCGGCTCCATCTCTACCCCCAACTTATTTGTCTCTGATGTCTTTTGTGTCCCTAAACTGCATCTTAATCTTTTATCTGTTGGCCAACTAACTAAACTTGGTTTAAACCTGTTCTTTTCTTCTCGTGGTTGTCTTATGCAGGATTCTCGGACGGGGCAGATCATTGGGACACACCTTCTGTCTTCATTAGTCTCCGCCCCTGTTATTGCTGCTTCTGCCTCCATCGAGTTATGGCACTCTCGTCTAGGTCATGTTTTTCTTCCTCGTATTCAAACCTTAGTATCTAGGGGTCTATTAGGTTCAGTTTCTTCTAGTCCATTTGATTGTATGCCATGTCAGCTCGGCAAACAACCTGCCTTACCTTTTAATAATAGTGAGTCTATTGCTTCTGCAACTTTTGACCTTATTCATTCAGATATATGGGGGCCCTCTTTTGTTCCCACAGTGGGGGGGTCAAGATATTTTGTTATTTTTGTCGATGATTTTTCTCGTTACACTTGGATTTATTTAATGAAAAATAGTTCTAAAGTTCTCACAATATATCGTGATTTTGCTAAAATGGTTTAGACTCAGTATTCTAAAGCTATTAAGGTATTTCGCTCTAACAATGCACGAGAATATAGACAAACTGATTTTTCTACTATTTTTAAACACTATGGAACTATTTTTCATACCTCTTGTGTTGGCACCTCACAACAAAATGGACGAGCTGAACGTAAACTCCGTCACATCCTAGATACTGTTAGGGCTCTCACCAATGCAGCCTCCACTCCTGCCTCATTCTGGGGTGAAGCTGCTCTCACTGCAGTGTACATCATCAACCGATGTCCTTCACCTGTCGTTCAAAACACAACACCATATGAACGGTTGTTTGGCACAGCTCCAAACTATAGTCTACTCAAGGTTTTTGGTTGTGTCTGTTTTGTTCTTCTTCAATCACATGAGCGCACTAAACTCCAACCCCGCTCCCAGCTATGTTGTTTTCTTGACTATGGCCTTGAAGAAAAGGGGTACCAGTGTTATGATCTAGTCGCCAAGCGTCTTCGAGTCTCTTGGCATGTGGTATTCTGGGAACACAAGATGTTCTATTCCTTACCTTTATTTTCTATAGGTAATTCTGATTCTCAGGCTGATCCTCTACCAAATCTCTTCCCTGAGATTCCTTCCCCTTCTGCTGAGTCAGTTAATCTCATCTCCGACGAGTCTCCCCTTGCTGATCCCTCCTCTGATGAGTCTCTTACAGCCGATCTTACCTTCGACGAGTCTCCTCTCTTTGCCCCTACTGCGAATCCTGTCAACACTACTGCTCCTGAGCCCCGTCACTCTCATCGGGTAAGTACTCTTCCCTCTCATCTTCGTGACTTTCACTGCTTTTCTGCCTTTGCCACCTTACATGAACCTCACACCTTTCATGCGGCCTCCTATGACCCTTTATGACAGCAAGCTATGAAAGAAGAATTGGATGCATTGTTAAAGATAGGTACTTAGGATCTGGTTGATTTGCCAGTTGGTAAATCTGCTATTGGTTGCAAGTGGGTGTACAAGATCAAGACTCGATCAGATGGTACTGTTGATCACTACAAGGCTCGTCTCATTGCCAAGGGATTCACTCAAGAGTATGGCATTGACTATGAGGAGACATTTGCCCCGGTGGCTTGCCTCTCCTCTGTTCGTACACTTATCGCAGTTTCTGCTTCTCGACATTGGCCACTTTTTCAGATGGATGTGAAGAATGCCTTTCTTAATGGAGAACTAACTGAGGAAGTCTACATGCAGCTCCCTCCTGGTTTCTCCCAACCTCCAGGCTTTTCTCCCAAAGTGTGTCGCTTACGTCGGGCACTATATGGTCTTAAGCAAGCTCCACGAGCTTGGTTTGCCAAGTTCAGCTCCACCATCTCTCAGCATAGTTTTTCAGCTAGTTCATATGATTCAGCTCTGTTCTTCCGACGCTCAGATCATGGTATTACCCTTCTCTTATTATATGTAGATGACATGATTATTACTGGTAATGATGTGCAGGGCATCCAGGATCTTAAGCGCTTTCTTGGTCAGCACTTTGAGATGAAGGATCTAGGTCCTCTCAGTTATTTTCTTGGCCTTGAAGTCTCTTCCTCCTCCGATGGTTACTATCTCACTCAAGCCAAGTACACATCTGATCTTATCTCTCGAGCTGGAATCACGGACAGCAAGATCGTTGACACACCCATTGAATACAACAATTGCCTGAATACTCATGATGGAGAACCAATTCTTGATGCTACCCTCTACAGATAGTTAGTTGGGAGTCTTGTTTACCTCACTGTCACTCGACCAGACATCTCTTATGCCGTTCACATTGTTAGCCAGTTCATGGCTGCACCGCGGTCTCTCCATTATGCAGCTGTACTTCGGATTCTTCGGTATTTGAAAGGCACCTTGTTTCATGGACTTCACTTCTCATCTCAGTCGTCGTTCACTCTTCAGGCTTATTCTGATGCCGACTGGGCAGGGGACCCTACTGACCGTCGTTCCATTTCAGGGTATTGTTTTCTTCTTGGTGACTCCCTCATCTCTTGGCCTAGCAAGAAACAATCTGTTGTTACTCGTTCTAGTACTGAGGCAGAATATCGAGCACTTGCTGACACCACTGCTGAGCTCCTTTGGTTACGTTGGCTTCTCCAGGACTTAGGCATTGATTGTTCTACTGCAGTTCCGATCCATTGTGACAATCGAAGTGCCATCCAAATTGCCCACAATGACGTCTTCCATAAGCGTACCAAGCATATTGAGATCGACTGTCACTTTGTTCGTCATCACTTACTACAGGGTACTTTGCAGCTCCGTTCAGTGTCTTCTCAGGATCAGTTAGCTGACATATTCACCAAACCTATGCCTCCAGGCCGTTTCCGTGATCTTATTTCCAAACTCAAGTTGGTGTCTGTTCACCCAACATGAGTTTGAGGGGGGATGTTAGAATATAAGCCCAATGGGTCTTAGGCCCAATACATTGTCTTGTATAGCATTCCTTTTACTTGTGCATTACTCTTATCTCTGCCTATATAAATGCTCTCTCTTGTACTACATTTGACATATAATATAAACACAGACTTTTAGTCTCTAATACAATCACATTTTGGAGTTCAACAAAATCAATAAAAAGCTTAAGAATTTTAAAATTTACTGGTGACTTGGTCGGAATAGTCTTCTCTTCTTCTTTTTTTTCACCTCCCTCACAATTCACTTAAAACCAACCCAAATTATTGGGTCAACACGGTATACTACGTCCACCTCTCACATCAGGTGATTTCAAAATTCAAATTTTCCTTTTCTAGTAGTAATAACAAATAACTATCCAATTATTAAATGAAAAGAAAGAAGAAAATAGAAAAAGAAAAAGTCCACCTCTCATATAACGGTTAATACCAATTCTAGCTTCCAACCGTGGATCAAGAACATAAAACCCATAATACATTAATAAAACCAATGTATAATGGTATATGAAATAATTTCTCACAAACCCCTTCCTCACTTCACGAGTTCACGTTACCTCTCACCTTCCACCATCATATTCCCCAAACACCAACTTTGCTCAAAACTTCCAAATTTTCCATCCACAAATCAAGAGAAGCCTCCACTAACACCCTTTCTCGACACTCTTCAAAAAAGCCCAGTTTCACCCACAGCGCCAAAATAAATCATATATGAATTTCAATCCCAATGATCTGGGGATTAATTTTGTTTGTCAAATATATCAAGTTATATATCCCAAGTCCAAAACACCCTAGAAAAAATGGTTTCCTAATTATTCAGTAGTTTGGACAATAAGTTAATGTGTAGTTCCTCGCTCATATGAATGGTAAATCTCACTAATTAATTTCATGGTGGGATCCACCACTCTCTCTGGAGTGATTATTCAATAATTTAAGACTATAAATAAATGCGTAATCCCCTCTCACATGAATAGTGGGTCCAATTAATTAAATTTATTGTAGGACCCACCACTCTGTGAGAGGTGGACGAAACTACTGAATAAGTTTTTCTATGCGAAATGGAGACTATACATTTATTTATAGTGCAGGACTACTGAATAAATTTCCCATATATACATTGGCATAAACAATAAATGTGCAGTTTAATAATTCAAAGTATGCAAAAGGGGGGATTTCCATGAAAATACCAAATCTACATATCTTACCAGTACCAGGCGGCGGCGGTGGTGCTGTGGGCACAGATTGGGGCAGTGGTGGTGGCGTTGCTGGAGCTGGAGCTTGCTCAGTGAATGAGTATTGCTCATACCTCAGATTGCAACTTGGGCCTGACACGCGCCACCCTTTCTGGGCTTGGCAACAGTTCTCGGCTTCATTCAGCAACGTTTCTAAGCACTTGCCGCATGCAGTAGGATTGATATCTCTAGTACACTGCACCAACCCATAATTTTGAACGGACCCATCACTCGCTGAGTAATTGAACAACGTATCTGTTTCTATGGCATGCCCTATTAGAGTGTACATTAGACCCCTCGCGTCGAAATTAGTTTGGTCAGGATGAGAATTATTCCCGAGATTATACATGAAGAACCCTGGCGAAGTCTCTTGCACTCCGAAGAAATTATCATCGGCATACCGTAACATGCACTCATCGTACCATATGATGGCACTTTTATTAGATGGACAGCTACGTGTGATATCTTGCTTCGCATAGCTCACACAGGTTTGGCAGTTTTCATTAGAAACATCACCTCGGCAGAGGAAGAGGCCGTAGATGCCAATAGTAGAGCTTTCGTTGTAGAAGTTGTAGTTTTGGGAAGCTTTAGAGGATAAAGAATCCAACAGGACTGTGAGATTGGAATTGTAAGAGGCATTGGCGGTTTCGTTTGATTGATCTAAACAATAGTGGAAATCGTAGGTTGGCTGGAAATTAATGGAGTTGGTAAGCGCAAAGATTGCAAATAATAGTACCAGAAAGGCTTTGGAGTTGTGTGTGGAAAACATTTTACCTTCTACTTCTAGGCTTCGACAGGAAATAGTCCATGAAGATATAAGCTTATGTTATGGCTGGTTATCCATATGAAATAATTTTTTTGAGTATTATTGTTCATAAAAAAAACAGAAAAGAAAATTATTTTATCAAGTATATAACTATATATTTGAAGAAGTTAAATAATGTGTTAAAACATTGACTATTTCTTTGGCTTGCTTGGGTAGATTAGTTTCTTTCTCTCAAATTATTTTATCAAGTATATAACTATATATTTGAAGAAGTTAAATAATGTGTTAATCGTTGACTATTTCTTTGGCTTGCTTGGGTAGATTAGTTCCTTTCTCTCACATTTAGAATGCCAATACAGAAACCTTCTCATCCCTGAATTTGGAAGATTCTAAAGTTAAGATTTAAGAATGAGAAGGTCGCAAGTCAAATTGTGCCTCGCAACTACTCCCATCGTCTACAAATTATAAAAAAAGGATGGTGGTCACATCACATGGATGAGCTGTGTGGCAAGAAATTCAATTCAATTTCACTTTCCAATTTTTTATTTAACTATTTGTGTGTACAAATTTTCTATCCCACATTTTATATTAACTATTAAAGATTAAACTCCTCATAATAATGAGTAATGGTTTCCTTACTTGGAAAGTGGTGGTGGATGCGAGCATAATTATCATTGGAAAGCTACTAACGTAAAGGTTTATACATTAGCTACTATTGGCTGTCATCATGTCATTAAAAAAATTAACATTTAAATCCTACAATTTAAAGGTATATTAATTCCCAAAAATACAAGACTAATTTATTTATTTATTTATTGCACAACACAAAAAAATTTGGGTAGTGTGTAATAAGACTCTCTCTTTAATAAAAAAAAAAAGAAACCCTTGTTGCATAGCACTCGTTGAATAATTAATCTCTTCATTAGCTAGAATTGAAGCACTTGTTCAAGATTGATCAGATGTGACAAATCCTGTTCCGGTCCAAATTCCTGAAGATTTATCAGACATGAAAAGTCTACCTACATAAAATGGAGGTGCTGATGGCTGAGGAAGGTTTATTGATTTTCTTGAAAGCATGAGAATGACCATTGACATTGTAGGTCTATCATTTGGATCTTCTTGAACACATAACAATGCGATATGGATCCATGTGAGAGCCTCACTTATAGGACAAGTAATGAATTATGGCCTGATCAGGGCCGGCCTAAGCATAAAGCCATTTAAGCAATGGCTTGAGGCCCCCGAAATTGGAAAGGCCCCATAATTTTAAAAGCCCACATGTATAAGCCCATTGTAATCATTAACATATTCAATAAAAAAAAAATTTTCCAGCAGCTGCAGAGCATTAAAGTCCATCCATTCTGCAGGATTTTCAGCCGGCTGTTGAAGATTTGTTTTCTTTTTTCAGTACACATGTCAACTCCCTCAATGTTTTAGATATTAAAATACAAAGTTTTTTTTTTTTTTTTTTTTTTAGCAGCTGCAGCTGGCCTGCTGCGCATTAAATTCCATCAATTCCAGGATTTTTCAGCCGGCTGTTGAAGATTTTTTTTCCCTCTCTCTATACGCGTGTCAGCTCCTTCAACGTTTTAGACATTAAAATACAAAATAAAATTTTTTTTTCTGCAGCCAGCTGCTGTTGATTTAATTTATCAATTGTACAATAATAGTATAAGATTTTTTTTTCTCTCTCACGTGACATCTCAACTCCCTCAGCCCTCACCGTCTTTTTCTCTACTCTTCAGACTTCAATTTCTCCACTTTTCTTCTAAGTCCAAACTTTTGCTCTCAGTCTCACTCTCTACTTATTGCTTTTGCTGAATCGCTCTCTCTCTCTACGACTTGAAATCTTCTACAAAATTTGGATTCAACGTATAAATAGGTAATAATATCAATCTTTACCCTTTTGAATAAATTTTTTTTTTCTTTACAATTGGGATTTGTTTAATAAACTGTGAATTTTTTATATTCATTGTTCAGGTATTAATTTTATGTAGATGAGTAGATATTGGGAAAAATCAACGTAATCAGGTTCTATTGTTCTATACTTTCCTATTTTAATTTCATTAAATTTTACTTATTAGTTAGGTACTATTGTAGACTTGTAGTATTGTTACATGTTTTGGCTGTTATTTGTTTTTTGGATGTAAAGTATTTGTTGTTTGTTTGTTTGTTTTTTTTTTTTTTCCTATATGGCTCCTCGAAAATATGAATCTGGGCATCAGAAACTAAAAAAAAAAAAGAAGAATAGAAAAATTGATTGAATCCCAAAAGGGAGCTCTTGAAAAATTTGTTACAAGTAATAAACAAAATATCACAAAAAAATTAGGTGATAGTTCAACAAATGAACAAGAAATTCATCTTAAAGAATTAGAAGATAATACAATAATACCATCAAAAGATACAAATGAAAACAATCCTTACGATAGCCAATTGAAAGATACTAATGAAAATAATCTTAATGATAGTCAATCAAAAGATACTAATAAAAATATACCGAATGATGATCAAAATTTTAATATACCTACTTTTGATGAAGAACATGAAACAAATTTAGAAGCAAATGAATATATTAACAAAACACTTAATTATAGGCCTTTAAATATTTATGATCCAGCTCATTGGAAAAATATTGACTCAAAATTGAGAGATTTATTAGTAGAAAGGGTCCAATTAGACAAAATGATTCAGAATTTCCTAAAGATAGAAACTCTAGGCATTTTTCTACTACATATTACACTCGAATCTTACCAAATGGGGAGAAACATGATAGAAAATGGTTAGTGTATTCAAATGAATTAGATAGCGTATTTTGTTTTTGTTGCAAGTTGTTTAATTCGGAATCTTGTGCAAATCAATTAGCTAATCAAGGAACTAATGATTGGAGAAATCTTAGTGGTAAAATTAAAAGACATGAAACAAGTAGTGAGCATATTACTAATATGAACACTTGGAGTGATTTACAAATAAGATTATTGAAAAATAAAACAATTGATAAAAATGTTCAAGAACTAATTAACAAAGAAAAAGATCGTTGGAAAAATGTATTACAAAGAATTATTGCAATCATAAAGACTTTAGGTAAAAATAATTTGCCATTTCGAGGAACAAAAGAAAAAATTTATCAAGAAAATAATGGAATTTTTTTAAGTTTAATTGAAATGATTGCAGAATTTGATCCGGTAATGCAAGAACATATTCATCGTATTCAACGAGGTGAAATTCATAACCATTATCTTGGTCATAAAATTCAAAATGAATTGATACAAATGATAGCAAATGAAATTAGAAGTAAAATTATTAAAAAAATTAAAGAAGCAAAATATTTTTCTATTATACTTGATTGCACTCCTGATATAAGTAATCAAGAACAAATGACTCTCGTACTAAGATGCGTGGATATTTCAACAAGTCCAATAAAAATAGAAGAATATTTTTTAGAATTTATAAAAGTAGATGTCACTACTGGTTTAGGTCTTTTTAATGAACTTATAAATGTAATAACGAAATTTCAACTTAACATTAATGACATACGAGGACAAGGTTATGATAATGGATCTAATATGAAAGGAAATAAACAAGGTGTACAAAGAAGACTTCTAGATATTAATCCTAAAGCATTTTACACGCCATGCGGTAGTCATAACATTAATCTAGTACTTTGTGATATGGCAAACTCTTGTACTAAAGCTGTATCTTTTTTTGGAGTGGTACAACGTTTGTATACATTATTTTCTTCTTCAACAAAGAGATGGAATATTTAAAAAAAAAAACTATCAAAATTCACTCCTAAGCCGTTATCACAAACACGTTGGGAAAGTCGCATTGAAAGTGTTAAAGCTATAAGATTTCAAGCTTCAAAAATAAGGGATGCTTTGTTAGAGTTAGCAGAAAGTAGTGATCAAGATTCTAAAACAAGAAGTGAAGCTAACTCTTTAGCAAAATATGAGTTTGGAGATTTTGAGTTCTTATTGAGTTTGACTATTTGGTATGAAGTGTTATTTGCGGTCAATTCAGCTAGTAAAATTTTACAATCTAAAGATATGCATATTGATGTGGCTATAAATCAATTAAAAACTCTTATAGATTTTTTCAAAAATTATAGAGAAACTGGATTTGCAACTGCTATGAGTTCAACCATAGAGATTGCTAAAGAATTAGAAATTGAACCGATTTTTCAAGAAAAACGTGTAATTCGTAGGAAAAGACACTTTGATGAAAATGTTGATCACGAGATAACACAATCCGTTGAAGAATCTTTTAGAATTGATTATTTCTTATTTATAGTTGATCAAGCTATTTCCTCAATTGAGCAAAGGTTTGAACAGTTTCATATATATGAAAAACTTTTTGGTTTTCTATTTAGCTTCGAAAAATTAAAATCATTTGACGATGATAGCTTAAAAGATAAATGTCTTTGTCTCGAAAGTGCTCTCACATATAAAAATTCCATTGATATTGATGGTTTAGATTTATTTTCGGAATTAAAAGTTTTAAGAGAAGTTATACAAACAGAAGAAAATAAGAACACTCCAATTGACATATTGAATTATATTAAAAAACTAGAATCTTTTCCAAATGCTTGTATCGCATATAGAATTTTATTAACAATTCCCGTAACAGTTGCTTCTGCAGAAAGAACTTTTTCAAAATTAAAATTGATAAAATCTTACCTAAGATCGACTATGTCACAAGAAAAATTAAGTGGATTAGCGATTTTATCAATTGAAAAGAACATGTTAAAGAAAATTGATTATAAAAGTTTAATAAATAATTTTGCATCTAAAAGAGCAAGAAAAATGAAATTCTAGTAAAAAAATTATAGATATTAATTTAATTTAGTATTAAATGGTTAATAAAAAAAAAAAAAAAAAGGCCCCAATTTTAGATTTGGCTTGAGGCCCCCAAAAAGTTTGGGACGGCCCTGGGCCTGATCTATCAACTCCAATCGTTTTCCTTCATTCCAAAGTTGCCATGCCTATTTGGTAATTTTATATTGGTCCAAAATAATAAGTAAAAAGTTAATTTGAGACCAAGATACAGATAAGGAAGAGAGACGTACATATGACATAAGGCTTTGTGTAGCTCTGTATTATTGAAACCACTGTTTGTTTGTTTGTTTGTTCTTTTTTTTTTTTTTTTTTTTTCACAAATCATTTCTAGCATTAGAATTCCGAAGCTATAAACATCAAAATTTATTGAAAATAGTCCCTCCATTACATACTCTGGTGCCATGTATCTACTATTGGAAAAAATATGTATTATGATACAGTAGGTTTTCAATCACAGTTGTTCTAAATGTGATATGTACTTTCATTAAGACAAGGGTGGCCCTCGGCATGGATGAGGTGGGTGACCACCCTAAGTTTCACCCAAAAATTATTAAGTCTCATCCCAAAAAAACTTAAGGCCCTTATAATTTTGAAAGGCCTAAAAAAAATTATCATATAACCCTATACAAAAAATTCATTCTTTAAATCACCATTTAAATTATAGAGTTTTCCACTTGATTTACTGCTAAATTTTGAATGTGTGATTAAAATATGATTTGAGAAACAAGTAAGTGCAAATCGAATGAACTACAACCCTCCCAAAACATGTATGCAAGCGGACCAAACTTTAGTTTGATCATGTATTAACAATTTTTTTTTTCCATAGAAAGTAGCATCATTGATTTATGGAATTAAACTGCTGTGAAGTGAATACTTACTATGTAGCCGCAACTTTGGTCAGGGAAGCACTAATCTTTTTTTCTTTTTCTTTTTTAAAGAGGGACATCATTACAAACATTTGATTCATCATAAGATTAACAGGATAATTATAGAATACTCCGGGAATACATTAAATGCGTACTCTCTCTTCTCACATAAGTAGTGGGTTCTAATTAAATATATGATCGGATCCACTGCTTATATGAGAGAAGGGAGTATGCATTTAATGTACTCCTAGAGTATTCTATAATTTTCCAGATTAACATCTCTAAAATTGAATCATGAGTGGTATGTCTAAATATGTACCTGCAATCATGAGTGGTATTAGTCTAAATAGTCCAAGTGACAAAAAAATCTGACAGCTCATTAAGGAGAACTAAATGGTGTTAGTATTAAAGTTGTTCTGTTAATTCAACACATGATGTAATGGCTTATAACGTCTTCGTCTACGGGTTTAAATTTGGGGAAAGGCTTGGGTCCAGTGCACCGGAGCACTGGACTCGTTGAGATGTTACCACGTGTCCAGTTTTATACAATTTTTGGACACATGGCAGCATCTCAACGGGTCCAGTGCTCCTGTACACTGGACCCAAGCCACTCCTTTAAATTTGAACCCCAGAGTGAAGCAACCATACCATTGACTTCACTACCATCATCTTCTTCTTTCTACTATTCACGCTGTTTGAAAGTTCCTCAAAAGCGCTTTTGTACTTTGTATTAGGAGGTATATATTTACATCGATTAATCAATATAAACACCAGATGAGACATTTTCTTACCTCTCTTGAATGCTAATCAATCATTAAACTTTGTTTTCTATAATATCATTTTTTTTTTTACATTCTTCTAGGTTCTAAGTTCTAAACCTTAAAATGAAACAAAACAAAGAGAATTGGAATATAAATTTTAGTTTTCATTCTCTGATTTGATCTGTTTCTAAATTGAAAATAGCTATAGCTTTTTTTTTTTTGGGTAATATTTGTTAATGGATCATGTGTCTTTTGACGTACGTGGAAGATTATGTACCAGAAGTATTTGCTTTAGTGGTGAGAAGTTGACTCACATCCTGTTACTAAATCATCAAGAGACATTCAAACTTCAAAGACTAAAATTTTTGTTTCCTTGCTTTTCAGTCTATGCGTATCACTATCAGCAGCTGGTAGATTATTCATAGTTCTACGAGCCCTCTTGCGCCCACTTTGATTGTAAAGACTTCTTCTCCACATTGTAATCACAGATTCAAATGGACATAGCACCCTAAATGGGTTAACCTTCTTCCATGGCTAAAGAAAAAATAAATCATTTGTTTTTTCTGCACTATGAAAGATATTTATTTTTGTACATAGTTTTCCTCTAACACGGTTTGGAGGAATCCTCATTCAACCCACTACGTGCCAAGCAAATAGACCATCCACATGTGTATTTTAAAAAGTCACATGACTCATTAAAAATGTCATGTGACTAAAAGTACACGTGGATGATCTATTTGCTTGCTACGTAGTGGGTTGGAGGAGGATTCCTTCAAACTGGATTGGAGGAAAACTATTTCCTTTATTTTTTTGTATAGCCTAACAGAGACTCAGATAGATAGGTCTCTTTGGTGGTTGGTTGCCTTTAAATGATTTTAGATATTTTTGCCACTTGGTTTAATTCTATAGGTCCGGAGCACTTGTTGACCTTATATTCTCGAATTATTCTATAATTTTTTCATATTTTTATTTAATATTTTAGGTTTCCATACTAATTTGTAATGTTTTCCCTAATGAAACAATTTATTTTTATTTTTATTTTTTTAAAGGAAAGAAAAAAAGAAAATTTATTTGCACAGTGACTAGAATCCAAGTGACCTCTCTTGGTATTTCTTAAATTTAACAAGAAATTTGTTGTATTTTTAATTGATGATTGTATGACATCAAGAGATTTACATCTGCCAAATTTGATAGAAAAATTTCAATTATAACAAAGTACATTGTGACACGTACCGTCAAACTTCCCAAAGACTACAAGTAATAGTAAAAGAAAGGCTCTGGAGTTGTGCAGGGAAAACTTTTTTAGCTCTTGAGCAACCTGAGCAGAATATTTGTTCATGAAGATATGCATTATCCATTAGAAATAATTTTCTTAAGTATTATTATTTAAAAAGAAAATTAATCTTTAAATAACCTTATGGGAGTTAACCTTTGACTACTTCTTTAACTTCTACAACTAGTATTAATTATTTTGTCGAAGTTGTTGTTTTGGAAAGCTGAACTAGTATTAACCTTTGCCAATTTTGACTACTTCCCGTTGACTACTTCTTTAAATTGGAGAAGGCAAAACTTACTTAATTTGATAGTGTAAGAACGGCGTTAAACTTTGGTAAATCTCAACGTTAAAGAATGCTGGTTGCAAGTCAATTGTCGCGTCATTATCAAGGTTATTAAAATCGGGATTCTACCTTGAATCGTTAGGAGGGTTTCGCGAATCGAATCGTAGAATCGAATCGTAAATCGTAAGATTCTACTTTCCGTAAATAAATAAAAAAAATAATAATTATAAGTCATAATATAGGTTAAAGAATCATTGAAAAATAAATAAGTTTTGGCATAAAATTTATAAAATGCAATAAGCCATCAACTACTAAATACCAAATGACAAATTTCAAATTTCAAATTTCAAACTTTCAAGTTCCAAGTTTTAATACCACATAACCACAAACATACATAATGTTCCAAATAATAACACTACATAAATCAAAATATTTCCCAACCATTTTCCACAATGGTGATTTTGTGACAAAAGTAACACATTACTTATTGTTCAATGTAAACAACCAAGATCATCATTTAAGGGTTTGCCGTTTGCCTTTCTTTTTATTAAATGGGTGGGCTAGTGGGCTACTAAGTACTAACATTAACATACTAAAATGGGCGGGCTTCTCTTATTAAAAAAAAAAAAAAAATGGGCGAGCTACTTTTTATTAAAAAAAAAAAGAAAAGGACGGGCTACTAACATACTAAAAAGTAAAAATCAGCCCAATACAAGCTAAATTTTCATTGGAGGCCCAAAAAAAATTCCGAATAAACCTTGTGCAGTAGAATCGTATAGAATCGGAAGCAAATTGGGATTCTAAAGATTTTAAGATTCAAATCAGGATTCTATTAAGATTCTATCACCTTTAAGATTCAGTTAAGATTCAAATCATTTTCATAATGTTGAATCGTAAAATCGTAAGATTTTAAGATTCGAATCGGGATTTTAATAACTATGGTCATTATCTACAGAGTTGTGGGGGAGGAGAAATTCTTCGCCGCGTGGCTAGAAAACAAATTCAATTTTTTATTTTTTTAATAATTAAAAAAAGAAAGAAGAAGTCATGTGCGGGCGTTATTATTATTGGCTCACAAGCTAATTAATCTGCTGATACCTTGGGTAAGATGGGCTGTCAATTGTCAGTATAGCGATTGCTTTGTAGTTAAAGATCATCAATTGGATTTTATTATGCATGTATTTTTATTCAATATTTTAGATTTACATATTGTTTTGTGAAAAATTATTTAGTAACCTAGGACTATAAATAAATGCTTAATCTCTCTCTTACAGAGTAGTGAGTCCTATCATGAATTTAATTGGTGGGACTTACAATTTATGTGAGAGGGAGACTATGCATTTATTTGTAGTCCTGAATAATCACTCAGTCATCTAAGTGATTGCTTTGTAATTAATGATCATTGATTGGATCTTATCATGACTGTATTTTTATTCAATACTAGTCGGTAACCTGTGTAATGTACGGGAAAATTTATGATTTTTTTCTTCTTTATCTTTTGTCTAACTATAAAAATTGATAATCGTGATATTTATTAAAAGACATTTATTATTATTATGTTTATATTTAGAATATATTAGGTATTAGACTGCAAATATTGGTGGTTTGACATTAGTATAGAATGTATTATGTTTATATATAGAATGTCTTGAAGCTTTAATACTGGCGTTTTCATTATATGGACCTAAACAAGCGTGGAAATTGTAGAATTGATTTGTTCGAGCTAATAAGCGCAAAGACTGCAAATATTAGCAAGACAAAGGCTTTGGAGTTGTGCACAGAAAACATTATTCCTCCTAAGCTTCAATAGAAAATTCGTCCGTAAGAACAAATTTTATCAACTACATAAATAAAACAGAAATTTCTCAAATATTACAACTTTAAAGAAAATAATTGTTACAGCCAGCCTTTGACAACTAGTCTACTCAAATTCTACAAGGCAAAACTTGATTAGACAGTGTAAGAATGCCCTTACCAATTTGGAAAATTCAAAAGTTAAATAAAAACGCATCTAAGGTCGCAAGTCAACAATCTACCAAAAACCAATTCAATTGTCGCGTTATCTACTGGGGGAGGGGAATTCTGCGCTGCGTGGCAAGAAAATGAAATCAAATTTTTATACATTATAACAAGGTCAACTACAAACTATTTAATTCTAATAAGTACATCGCTACAAATTATCTTGTTACCACTACAAAAAACTTGAGTTATTTCGACGCTTGATTTCAACGATTATTTAAAAACCCTCAATAATAGTATAGATTTTTTGCAGAATGAACCTGGTGGGGCAAAAATTAATAATTCTGTTTCGACGGTCTCTTAAAACCTTCGAAATAGTGAAAGAAAAGCGTTTTGCATTCACGAATATTTTAAAACCCTCAAATCAATGGTGGGCAAAAGCAAAATTAATTACTTCTGTTTTCGACGGTCTCTCTTAAAGCCTTTGAAATAGTGAAAGAAAAGACGCAGACAAGCTAAGCTCGCGTGATTAATTTGGCCCTCACTAAGGAAGACTCAATTCCTCTTAGCTCTGTTTCAGACCTAATCACCCAAATATTGAATATACACCTTTTATCGAGGGTTATGGCCCTTAATAAAGAGAATATACTTTCTTCGAGCATTGTTAAGGCCGTCGAAACAACTTTTTTGACGGTGTTTCCATCAACGCCTTTCGACAGTTGTCTTGACTGTTGAAACAACTTTTTTCAAAGGTTTTTAATACTTATTTCGAGGGTTTTGACCCTCGCAAAAAGTCTTTTTTTTTTTTTGGTGGTGTACATCTCAATACTTAACAATGTAGTTGGTATCAACAAATAATTTCCGAATAATATACGAGGTTGGGTGGTTGATTGAGACAAAATTGGTTGAGGACAAGCCAAGATACTGAAAGGTGATTTCCTAACCTTGAAGTGTAGTTCAATTTGTCCGACCTTCTGTATGCTCTTTAATGATCACTATATATAGTTCGAGTCCTCTCAGGGCCACCTACCTACCTAAGACAAAGTCTTGCATCTATTGTGGTACACATGGTTAGTAGGGTGTTACGTATTTACGTGTCCCTACCTATGGGATTAGTTGAGGTGCATGTATCTAAGGAACGCTGCCCGAACACCTAACTTTAATCTAACGCTGAATTGAAACCTTCAACCTTTCTCGTTTTCTCTATGGTTTGCTTGAAAAATTATCAACAGTTTCTAAATATCCAATGTTATGAAAGTTGGTCAATGCAAGGCACATGAAGTTAAAAGACTAAATTATAAATTACACTCTATAATTTTTATATGTTTTCATTTTTATCTCTATAGTTTTTTCTTTTCTTTCTTTCTTTAACTTGACTTTATTTATTTATTTATTTATTTTTGGAAAATGTTATTTCTACACAGGTTTTTTATATTTCCGCACTAATAGTGCGGAAATATAAAAAAACTGAAGTGAAATATCACTCCTCTTTTTGATATTTCCACACTATTAGTGCGGAAATATAAAAAGAGAGTGTGGCAATATTAGCATCCTTATTTTTTAATTAATGTAATCCTTCAGTCCATTTTCATCCTAATTATGTTGTTAGGGGATTAAAATGATAACTCACCTCTAAATTTAGAGGTGTAATTTGATTTATTCTAAGTATATAAGGGTATTGTAGATTAGGAACATCCCAAGAAGCTTCCTCTCAACTTAAATATCCAATTATTTTTTTTCATCTTCACCGTGCCCTCTTGGATTATCTCTTCTCATCTTAATCTTCTTTTTCTTTTCTTTGTTTTCCTCAAGGTGCCTCTCTAAAACTCCCTTCAGCTTCTTCATCTTCCTTTTGTTTTCTTTTATTGGTGATCAACTCCTTTCTGAGTCTTACCCACCAGCTCCAATGATTATTCTCTAGGGTATAACAATTTTGTTTTCCTTGAATGCATACTGGCCAAATATTACGTTCCGGCCAAAAATCCATGAAACTGATCAGAATGAGTGGAACGGGCCAAAATGGTCCAAAATTCAAATTGAGATGGAACATGAGGGTGTTCATACCGGTTGGCTTAATTATACGAAATTTTCCGAATGTCCCGTTTGGAACTGAATGGAATAGAACACTATGCCCCAAACGTGTAATATTATTATTTTTATTAAAGAAGTTGTATATATCCTAATCTTTGGACAACTAAATCTATTCTTTGTCCATGAGACACTTTGAAAACCCCATGAGTCGATATTGTTGCGAATTGAACTTAAGTCCTTCAAATTTAAGTCACATCCTAGACCAATGAACCTATCACCTAGATACCCTATTATATTTCAATTTGTAAGTGTGTTATTATAATATTTCAATTTGGTTGATTTCATAAATAATATTTTGTCATTTAAGTTTTTGAAACCATATAATTTTACATGTTATTATTTTATTATATATTTTAATTAATTTTAAAGTCTATTTTATATTTAAACTCTCTATTAAAATCTTGTCAATTCTACGTATTGATATCTCTACTACACTTGCACCAACCCATATCTTTCCTCAGACCATCACTCACAGATGGCAGTTTACTCCTATCATGGTCTCAAACACCAATATGGTCTCTTTCTCCATATCAGATCAGCACCTCCAGTGATCTTGACACAATTGAAAGAAATGGCACATACGGCATCCCAGTTTTTTGTAAATGTTTTCCAAGTTATTCCCTCATCTTTGTAACTCAAGCAGACTTATGTTTATCTTTGCCAAGTAAAAAAAAAAAAAAAAAAAAAAAAAAAAAAAAAAGCACATCTTTTTTTATAGCTTGATCTATTAGTCCATTCATTAGAGAATGTGCTCCAAAATTAATGTCATCAGGTGAAGTCGAATTCAGGAGATTCCACGCTAGCACTCTTGGCCATGTTTATTCCTCTCCAAAGAAACTAACAAAAATGTACAATGAACAGGAACTTCAAGAAGGAAATTCTGGAAGTATTGAGAGAGAGAGACTAACAAATTTAATGGTTAATACATCTCTATATTCATTGTGTTAATCTTTACATTAGGAACAGATTACATATATATAGGAAAAGAAAACAGAGCAACAGAAGGATTGATTCTGTTTTCTGCAACTGATTAATAACAGAAACTAATAACAGAATTGATTAGTTTATAAGAAACACCAATCAACCATGTACACGTGTATGTAATAAACTAACAAACTTGTTTAATAAAACGGTGCACTTCATGCTTCTTCAATAGGCTTTTAATGAAACGGTGTGTTTCATGCTCT
>BKZX01024293.1:0-16138 GCA_014362285.1 Fagus crenata | reverse complement strand
TTATTAGTGTACAAGAGGGATTTAACTGATTGCATATGTTTGATTCACATCAGAAGGTAACAAAGTGACTTTATCAATATGTTAACGGTAATTTAAAAATATGCACTTGGTTGTCAAGGATTTAGTACTATTAAACAATCTAACCCAAATTACCTTAAATGGTATGCAAATGTTGTAATTTCATACCATACATGACAAGCCATCTCACAAATGGTAGATGTCAGACCCAATTCACATAGAAATTATGTGGGCATATGATCAGGTATTGGTGCTCATATGCACTTATGCAGCAAACCATAAAACCATACATACATCTCACAAATAGTAACCTTGGCAACATACATATACTAACACAAACAATTAGTAAGGTACTAAAATATTTGATACAAGATGATTTACTACAAAATTTTGAAGAGTACTAAACTACAATGATTTAAGGCCACCATTTCAAAACATGTATCCGCAGTAATGCTACAATTCCAACTGTGATGCAATCTCAATTTTGACTAGATATGGATAGGGGCCGCGCGAACGCAGGCCCCCACTGCAAGAAATAATGACGTAGACTCTCCCACTTGGGGAGATCTTAGACTGGTACCCCTCCTAAGTGCAATGGAGGCCACCAATCTAGGCCATGGGCCTTATTGATCACCCATTGACCCCGTCCAGGTAAGTATGTTGTCAAGATGCTCCTTGCTCTTCTTATATACATGGTGCACCGAATAATTTATCCTTAAATGAGATGGAGCCAAGAGGTATGGGTGGAATTTTCTTTTGGAATTATGTGGTTGTGTACAAACCATGGTAGTGCATGTGGAATCGTGTTACATGTGTCTTGATAAAAGAGCTTATACATCATTTATATAGAAATTTTGAAAGATTCTTTTGCCAGAAAACCAAAAAAAAAAAAAACTGAATTCGTTATATTATGCGAATTACACGTTCATAATTCCCATTAGTATAATTGATGCAGGACGTACGAAAATGGTATACATTTTTTTCTTCAGCTATTAGACTCATTTTATGGTAGAAGCTTTGGATAATGTATGCCTGGAGAATTCAAGTATCATGTGTGTTCTTGGCACACGGCCTAGAGCTGTTCTACAATGTATTGGATCACAACCTACTGTTATGTGAATTAAAAATATCTAACAAACACATTAATTTTATTTTTACCAAAAATTTGAAGTCAAGAGTACAACTCAATCACTCACAAAAGTATCAGAATTTATGTGGAAATTCTTCCAACTTGGAGAGAAAAAGCATGGAACAACTTCTACCAAATCCACTATGATGAAAATAAGTCACAAAGTCTTCTCAATTTTATGTATAAAATTTGAGTCTACCACTAATGACTTTGACCTGGACTAGAAATTTGTAATATAAGAAACAATGGGAAGACACAGCTGTTTGCACATAAAAATAACTTTTGGGCTTATTAATAGTATTGGGCCAGGTTAAGTTATTTATTTAAAAGACCAGGCTTACTGTTTGGGCTTAAGTGAGACAAGTTACTTTATTTAAATAAAAGCCCAAAAGGTTGAGATTCAGTTTCACCTCGAATTTAGACTGAGTCAAAAACAGTTACAAGCAGTTCGATCTTGAGGAACTATTAAGTAACGGTTTATTTATAATCTAGAAATTCATGTGACAGGTGTTATCATCTCTAAGGAAGTTGTTATTCTATATTGAATCAGGTCTCTTGATGATTTGAAATTCAACATAAAGAAAATAATTGTTCAATTGAAGAAACTGCTGCTCGAGGAAGGTATAAATAGAAGAAAAGAAAACAGTTACAAGTCCCGCGTATTTTCTCCAGAGTTCAAGAGTTCAATTGTGATCTAAAGTGTGTTTAAGAGTGTTCAAGAGTGTTTAAGTGTGTTCGAGTGTAATTCAGTGTGTAAAACAGTGTAATTCAGTGTATTTGAGTGCATTTAGTGTGATTCCAGTTCGAGTGAGACATAGATCTTGCAGTTCGAGTTCCAAAAGTGTGTGAGAGTAACAGGAAACTTCTCCTTTTGTAAGTTTTTGTTGTTCTTGTTTAGTTCGAAGTGTTTGTACTCGAAAACTGTTTAATATAAAGATTCTGCAGTTTATAACTATTTTCTGCCTTGTTGCATTTAAATTTATTTGCATCTGTGGAATATAAACAGTGACTTGTTATCTCGAGATGGAATTTGTTATCAAGTTTGTCTTAGAAATTGTTTAATACCAATTTCAAGAGTAAAATTATAAGTAAATCAGTTAAGTGTTTACCATTGCTGGATCGAACCAAGTCCTTTATCATTAAAGCATAATTCAAACCAAACACACTCTTTTGATTTACAGAAGTTGGATAATTAATTAAGTAATCAGTTTGGATAAAACTGGATAATGAACTTAATTAATTAGGAAATTTAGTTTTGTTCAAACAACAGCAATAAAGACGCCTTCATTGTCAAGGTCTTGACATTTTTTAAACTTTTGTGGATCATTGTAGACTTAACCGGAATTTTTTTAAGTGTAGATGGCAGACACAGCAATATTGAATATTGGACATGCAATGAAAATATCTTTTGTAAAAAGTTGGGAACAATTTATGTTTATTGTATCGTTTGGAATATTTTTGCATATCAGATTTTACTTTAATGATTTGATAGAGCTGTAAGGTCACTTTTGTGATGACTTGAAGACTTTCACCCTAATCTGCCTTGCAAAAGGCATACATGAATTAAGTTCAATTATGAAAATTAAATTATCCCTTGAATTATTCGAAGTGTACTTGTGGAAAACTCCATGCTAAGTACATATGCACCTCTAGACTTTGTCAGAACAAATGCTACTACCATATAATTTCCCATGCTCCAAACACCAAGTTCCATTTAAAAATAGGTAATTCTATTTAGTTTTTGTTTCATTTGAGTTTGGTCTGAACTTTTTGACTTGGACACTGTTGAACTGCCCAATCTGTTAAGTGGCAGTAAATAAATCATTTAATTTAATCTACCAATGGTCGATTAGTCCTTCCCCTTCATGCACGACCCAATCAATCCTATATTAACAAATTTATTTTATCTTTTGCTGAGTCTTTATTAACAACGGCATTAACATATTATATACATGAAATGATCTAGACTGCACGTAATGAGGACAGTCAAAAAGGAGTAATGGCCAATTAGTCCTTCCCCCAAATACACGGCCAGTTACTCCTTCCCCTTAATGGCTAGTTAGTCAATAAAACAATTTAAAGGATAGTAAAAAAGGAGTTAGTCAATAAAACAATTTAAAGGATAGTAAAAAAGGATTAGAAAATTGATAAGATTGTCTACAATGATTTTAGGAATTTTGCGTTGGCATATTATTATTATTATATGGTGGGTTGCATGTTGTATTCCCTATCTTTAAGAAAGTTCTCAAATTTGTTAGCCAATTGAAATCTAAACCAACTGAAAGTCTAAATTGTATAAATAAATAATGTTATGTGTGTTTCTTGCAAATTTTTCTTTTCCAAATTTAAAAATGATAAAATCTTACTTTCTATATTTAATGTCATCACTTTCAATTTTTTCAAAAGTGACATGATAATATTGCTTCCGTCTACTACAGGGCAAGTTGGTCCCACCTCTCTTTCTTTAAAGCAGGCTTTTCACTGGGAGATGTGGTTCCAAGGAAGCATCAACTAATTGATGGATGTGTGAAGTAAAAAAATCTTTTTTATTTTTTGAATCTCACCAGATATAAATAAAAGAGTAATGTTATGTAATATGTACATATTCATAATATGTTAAGATGGTTCGTTGTGATTAGTGTAACATTACTTTTAGATGGATCCATTATTAACACCATTTTTATTATATACTAATCACAATAAATCACATTTATGGTTATGAAAATTTTTGTGCAAATAGATTTTATGTAAATGAAAACAATCAAATCAATAAGAAAAAATAAATGTATGTTCAAAGAAGGAGCCAGATTGTGTATCTTGTGAACATCCCTTTCAAGGACAAAAGTTTCACCAAAACAATTAAGCAATAAAAACTAATCATATATTTTCTCAACTTCAACAATTATTCCCCTTTTTCCCCATGCACGTGAAGTTGGTTGGCCACTTAGTCCTTCCCATCTAATGCACGAGTCATAACCAAGTCTCCTTCCCCAAAATACACGGCCACCTAATGCTAGTAATGCATGACTCATGACCAAAACTCCTTCCCCCAAATTACAGCCAGTTAATTAGTCCTTCCCTTGATGGCCAGTTAGTCAAGAAAACAATTGAAAGGACAGCAAACATCATAACCTTCAATGTGACAAGTAGAGAGACACTAACTAAAGCAATTAAAATGAAATCAACACCAAAGATTGCGCATATCCAACCAATAGGCAATAAATTTACAGCTGGCAATGACTTCCAGTCATATTGTACAAATCAGAAATCAAATCCCGCATCAAATATATTTCCATGGCCTAGCTGTCACGACCCAAATCCGTAATATGATTCGAAGTCGGACCGGCATGCTAATACCAAGCCTGTGCTTGATATTAACACGAACCAACTCAAAGGAGTATAGAAATTTTTTCTTTTTTCTTTTCTCTCGTCCTGATTCTTTAACTTCTCCTTGGATTGGGAACTCTCAATACTATAAACATACTCATTTACAAAACGAATGAGTATACTAGTCCACCTAAAGGAAGTGATAGTAGTCAGAGCATCTATAATTGTTTATACAAAATACATCAATATGTGAACATAATAACTCTAATACAGTGGAAGACTACTTAAACATATACATCACTTTTTCTTTATATACATAACAACTCAAAACATCTAAAACTAGTTCTAGATACCAATATACTTGCTCCTCCATGCTGAGACTCTTGGCTGCACTATAAAATGTTCCTGCAATCTGAGCAACCCACTTTGCTCAGTAAGGGAGGCGTAACATGAAGATTTAACAGTATGCATGAATGCATGATAAACAGAATAATCTTTGTGGATATGACTTGCGTATAAACAATTCATGCTAAAATGATTTCATGAGTTTCTTGAACATATATGTTTCATACTGATGAACATAATATCTGATTACTTGTAAGGCATAACGTAACTATTGAAATCTGAACATATAGCATGATTCATTTATATGTAAATAAAACATGTTCCCTTAAACTGTTCTGAAGAGAAACTTATCTCATACTATTGCATAATATAGCAAAACTATATGAAACATGTAACTGTACTTTATCTTTAAGACTTTGCCCCTCGTGACCTTACTGGTGCCATGTCTACAGGGAAACTATCCCCTCGTGGCCTGGGTTGCCAGTCTACAAAGATCCGAAGATCACCTCGTGGCCTGGGTTGCCATATCTTCAGGAAATACAACCCCTCATGGCCTTACTTGTTACTGATCTACAGGAAATAAAACCCTTCGTGGCCTGCTGCCATGTCTTTAGGGCATACGATCCCCTCTTGGCCTTGGGTTGTCAGTCTACAGGGCATCACACTCAAAACTGTTCTAGGTGTTCATAAAACATATCATGCTTGTTTATTGTTCAATCTTTCTCTTGTCTTTCTAAGCCAAAACTCATAGCATATCCACCACTTGCTTCTAAAATCTATCTTAACTATACTAACTCAAAACTATTTCTAAATCAATGTACGTTTTCTTTATAAACAAGTATCAAACTGAGATTACTGAAAGCATTGATAAGACATATATAGATATATCTTAAAACATGGACTATTAAATTTTCATGGCACATTCCCTTACCTCAATCCAAAAGCTGGATTCCAAGAGTCTCAAGCGGATCGCTGCACCTATCCTCCCTTGATTATCCTAAATCAAGTATAGGAGTTAAGTTAACTTTAACTTAATCTTAGTTTCAACTTAATGTTAACCTTAGCTCATAATAGGCTAATTAACACTTATGACTATAATTCGCTTAATTTAACTTAACAAATCTTTACTAAGCCCTTACAAAACCCCAAAATCATATTCAAAGCATCCATATAAATCAAACATCAAAACATAGCTTCTTTAGAAAGCATACATTAGCTTGGTACACCTCACATTCGCAAATTAATTCATAAAGTTATAAATTTATTAGAAACAAAAGACACTAAGGCTCTTGCTATTATTTCAGCTACCAAACAATAAAACCAAGGCATACAAAAATTCATCCCAGTTTTAAACACACAAAGAAATACTCAAACCAAATTTCAACCCAATCTACTCAAAATAACATGAGAATAAATTCTTCTAACTTTCAGTGTTTTCAACTCATCTTAATAGATTTTCTACAGGAACAGTATCTTATAAAATTCATTTGACAAACTTAGAAACCTCAAAATATCTTGAAATTTTACTGTGAGGTAACACCATCTATTTAACATCTGTCATAAAAATTTCAGCTCAAAATAGTATATCTAGAATTTATTAAAATTCTGGTACTTTAATGAACTCAAATCTGTCAGTACAGTTTTTAAGGTGACTTTAAATCTGTACCCGCAATTCATTATTTACTAAAATCACATAAGGCTAATTCCATCAAGAACATATACATCCTAGGGTTCCAGAAACATACTCCAATCACTTAAATTCCAAATATTGGATTTATTATGCAATTTCTAACTAACAAACACAGAATCTGTCAAATTGACAGATTTGCACAGTTTTCTTGTAAAATAACAAATAATTATCAAAACTCAATATTTTTCTATGAAATTTCATATACATAACCTAGACATATGATAGATTACCCTAGAGAAAACCATTTCCTCATTCCTATTTTAGAAAACTCCCAGAATTTTCGTGCAACTTAGTGTTCACGCAGATCTGACAGAGCAGTAAAATTTCTCAACAATTCACCTCAAATCCAACACATGCAGCACCTACTTGAGCTTAATCTCATCATACACAGTCCATAGAACTCATAAAAATCAACAAGCAAGTCATACAATCCACATCCAAGACATATTTCATCATCAATTGCAAGAAACTAACATGAAATCACCCAACCTCATGCTCAATCTAAAATTCCAGCAACTACCACTTTCATTTTCCTTAACCCAAAATCATATTTCTACAAACCCATAACCTCAAAGTGTAGAAATCATGAAGATCAACCAACAATTTCAACTATACCCATTTCAAAACTTGACTAAAATCATAAACATTTACCTAGCTTATGATTTCTTGATGGAGGAGGTGCTAGGCTCACTCTAGCATGACTTTGTGGAAGAAGACTTGAGAGAACACAAGGGAGATTCTCTAGAGGGGCTGCTGGATCCGTGGGTCAAGAGGGGGAGAAAAGCATTTGTGTTCTTCTTCCTTTCTTTTGTCTATGTTAGAGAAATGAGGGACATCAAAGGGTTGGGTGGGGGCCGGCCAGCAGAAGGAGAGTTTCTCTCTCTTTCTTTTCCTTTCTTTTTTCTTGAAACAATGAAATGAAATGAGAAGCAATGCATGGCCGGTTCTAGTGGAAAAATTTTGGCTAATGCATTACACATGTCACCTTGCATGTGAGTGATATTTAGTTAGTGGAGTCCATGTGTCAATTTATAAGAGGGTGGAGGTTTGCTTAGTGGATTCCATGTGTCCAACTCCTATTGGTTCACTAGGCCATTAACATGCATTATCTTACTTAACACCATTAACCTTTAATACTCTTAATTAGCTTAACCATAATTAATCATTTAATAACTAATTTATAATTACTAATTATCCTACATGCCATTAACATATATGCATGTTTATTATTACTAACATTAGTCATGTAGCATGACTATATTCCTCTATTTCACTTTGATTATTAAATAGTCACTTGATATATCTATTTGCAATACTAATGTATCTAAGTTAACGTAGTGTGGTAATTATCCAATTTAAATGAACTTACTATAAGAATTTATTAAATCTATAATCCTTTAGTGACTTAGTACTAATCTAATTAATCCAAAATGTTTAGGGGTGCGGGGCATCACACTAGCTATCCATTTTCTACCCTTTTTAAAATATTGTCCTCTGAATTAATTGGAGAACTTTTCTTGGACAAAAAAAATCAAGCAAAGTTGAACATGAGATAATAATAATAATAATAAATAAATAAAAAATAAAAAATAAAGATTTAGATAGAATGATTAATTTGGGTAATTCTCAAAGTTCAGGGAGTTATAATTTCAATTTTTTTTAACAACGAGGAGGGTGCTCAAAGTTTTTCAAATATCTTACTATTCACTAGGGTGAATTTCTGACTATTCCCTTAGGTGTATTTTGTTTCCTTGTTCCACATACACAAGCTATTATAATGAGTAATATTTTGGGGGTAGCCTTAAGATACTGACTAGAGGTTTCAAGCCCAAGACCTAATGGATCTCATGAGGCCTTAGGAACCATTAGGTCAATCCCTTAAAACATGATCTTCTCAATTTCAAGTGTAATGAAGAGAGTCCATTTGATGGTTCAGGTTTTATTTTCGAGATCTAATAGTTTACAGACTCTCATACCATTTAAATAACATGGCAGTCTGTAAAGTGTTAAATCCTAAAAATAAAATTTGAATCGTAAAACAGAATCTCTTTATGAGGTCTTAGGAACCACTAGGCCAACCCTTAAAACAATTTCCTCTTAATTTCAAGTGTAATGAAAATAGTCCATTTTACTATTCAGTTTTTATTTCCGAGATCTAATTGTTTACAAACTCTCACGTTATGGCGGTCTATAAAGTGTTAGATCAAGAAAATAAAATATGAACCGTAAAATAGAATTTTCTTTTTTTTTTTTTCATTCTACTTCTTAAGATCCATTTCCCAACCAGGTGGGGTTGGTTCTTACTTTATATATATATATATATATATATATAACATGCAAATTACTTTATTAATTAACTCCTCCCATTAATAAGCTTGGTTTAATTAAAATCAAGTTTTATTTAATTTAAATTTAAAAATATATTAACAGTTTGTATTAGCCATTTCGTCAAAGATGTTTTAATCCCTATTGGCAGTCTCCAACATAGCAAAAACATATCGATGCTACATAAAGAAATTGATACAAGTCACTCATCTCTGCCATTCATTCTTAGTAGACCTTCTCCTGGCTCTGCATCACCTCACGAAGATCTGAGTTGTTCACCATGGGCACAACCCTTGCTCGTTGTCTGACAAAGACCATAACTGTGATGCCCTGCATCACTTAATGGTTTAATTAATTATATTAGTTCGAAACTAATAAAGGATTATAAGTTTGATAAATTTAATTTGGATTATCACTATACTACATTATTATGTACACATTAGCAATGAAAATGGATATAGTTTAATTATAACTAAACTATAATAAGGCATCAAGGTAGTTACTAGATTACAAGAGGGGCAAAATGGTTATTTCATACCTAGTTTTGAAGTCCAATAGAAACTAACCATTTGGAAAAGCTTTACACTTACCCTCTCATTGCATATTGACACATGGCAAGCACTAATAACACATCCCCTCTCTTATATTGACCGGCCATGTATTGCACTCACTTCATTTTATTTATTTTCAAGAAGAAAGAAAGGGAAAGAAAGAGAGAGAAACTCTCCTTCTGCTGGCCGAAATTCCTTGGAGGAAAAACCTCCATAGTTGCTCTCCTTCAAACTTCCCTCCATCAAGAAAAGGATAAGCTCTTGTTAGGGCTTATATTCCCAAAACTTAGAAGGTAAATTCCTCAAATTCTCTAGGGTTCTATGGAGTTTAATTTGGGGTTTCAACTGAAATTTCATGCATGTGATAGATTAGGTGAAATCTTAGCTTTTCATGTATGTTTTGAAATGGGTATAGTTAAAATTGTTGATTGATCTTCATGATTTCTACACTTTGAGGTTATTGGTTTGTAGAAATATGATTTTGGGTTAGGGAAAATGAATTTTTATGGACATGCATGTGGGATTTGAAGTGGTAGTTGCTGGAAATTTATTGCTCTGTCAAGTCTGCGTGAACAGTAAAATTTCATGGAAATTCTGGAATTTTTGAGAAGAGCAATTAAGAAACGGTTTTCTCTAGGGTAATCTATCATATGTCTAGGTTATGCATATGAAATTTCATAGAAAAATATTGAGTTTTGATAATTATTTGTGATTTTACAAGAAAACTGTGCAAATCTGTCCATTTGACAGATTCTGTGTTTGTCAGTTAGAAATTTCATAATAAATCAAATATTTGGGATTTGAGTGATTGGAATATGTTTCTGGGACCCTAGGATGCATATGTTATTTATGGAATTAGCCTCATGTGATTTTAGTAAATAAGGAATTGTGGGTACTGATCCAAAGTTGCCTTCAAAACTGTGCTGGCAGGTTTGAGTCTTCTACCTTCGTTGAATTTTATAATTTTTTATAAAGCTCAAATAGAGCTGAAATTTTTAAGTAAATTACTAGACATATAATAGAACAAGTATATGAAATATCAAGGAAATTGGATGGTGAATAAATAGTTAAATTCACTGTTCAAATGGTCTGCCCTGTAGTGGGACAGAACCTTTATTTCCAAAAAGAATGAGACTTTGACGAATTTATTCTTGCAATTGGATGATTTATTTGAGTTGATATTTTATGTGCAGGTCCAATTGCATGTTTATTGTATAGGTGAATTTTATTAGGCATTTATTTCACTATTTGATGTTATAAAGAAAGTTATGAGCCATGTAAATATGGTTTCTGCATTAGTGCCTTAAAACAATGTGTGATTGTTTGAAATATGTTGTATTTGGTGTTATAGTTATGAGGTTGGTTAGCCTTGGATGCCTTCAACGTGTTGTTTGGGGTTCAGTAAGGGCTTAGTAAAGATTTGTTAAGTTAAATTAAGTGAGTTAAGGTCATAAGTGTTGATTAACCTATTATGAGCTAAAGTTGACATTAAGTTGAAACTAAGATTAAGTTAAAGTTAACTTAGCTCCTATACTTGATTTAGGATAATCAAGGGAGGATAGGTGAAGCAATTTGCTTGAGACTCTTGGAATCCAGCTGCTGGACTGAGGTAAGGGAATGTGCCATGAAAATTTAATAGTCCATGTTTTAAGAATATATTTATATATGTTTTATCAATGCTTTCAGTAAACTCGGTTTGATACTTGTTTATAAAGAAAATGTGCATTGATTTAGAAACAGTTTTGAGTTAGTACAGCTAAGACAGATTTTAGAAGTAAGTTGTGGATATACTATAAAGTTTGGCTTAGTAAGGCAAGAGAGAGATTGAAAAATAAACAAGCATGATATGTTTTACGAACATTTAAAAGAGTTTTGAGTGTGATGCCCTGTAGACTGACAACCCAAGGCCACGAGGGGATCGTATGCCCTAAAGACATGGCAAGAAGGCCTCGAGGGGTTTTATTCCCTGTAGACCGGCAACAAGTAAGGCCACGAGGGGTTGTATTCCCTGAAGATATGGCAACCCAGGCCACGAGGGGATCTTCGGATCTTTGTAGACTGGCAAGAAGGCCACGAGGGGTTTCATACCCTGTAGACATGGCACCAGTAAGGTCACGAGGGGCATAGTCTTAAAAATAAAGTACAGTTACATGTTCCATATAGTTTTTGCTATATTATGCAAGAGTATGAGATAAGTTTTCTCTTCAGAACAGTTTAAGGGAACATATTTAGTTTACATATAAAGGAATCATGCTATATGTTTAGATTTCAATAAATATATTATGCCTTACAAGTTATCAGATATTATGTTCATCAGTATGAAATATATATGTGCAAGAAACTCATGAAATCATTTTAGCATGAACTGTTTATACGCAAGTCATATCCACAAAGATTATTCCGTTTATCATGCATTCATGCATACTGTTAAATTTTCATGTCACAATTCCCTTCCTGAGCAAAGTGGGTTGCTCAGATTGCAGGAACATCCTATGGTGCAGCCAAGAGTCTCAGCATGGAGGAGCAAGTTTGTGGTATCTAGAACAAGTCTTAGATGTTTGAGTTTTTATATAAATAAAGCAGAAGTGATGTATAGGTTTAGATAGTCTTCCGCTGTATTAGAGTTATTATGTCCACATACTGATGTATTTTGTATAAACAGCTATAGATGCTCTGACTACTATCACTTCCTTTAGGTGGACTAGTATACTCATTCGTTTTGTAAAGGAGTATGTTTATAGTATTGGGAGTTCCCAACCAAGAAGAAGTTAAAGAATCAGGACGAGAGAAAAGAAAAGAAAGGAGAAAAATTTATACTCCTTTTAGTTGGTTCGTGTTAATATCAGGCACAGGCTTGGTATTAGCATGCCGGTCCAACTCCGAATCATATTACGGATTTGGGTCTTGACAATAACAATGGGAAAAGTTAGAACGAAAATAACTAGTTCAATTATAACAATATACATTAGATTACTATTTTTGAGTCATTCTATAATACTTACACTTTTTTTTTTGGGTATGATATCTATTTAATGGTACCAACATCAAAATGATGGTACTTACCATCATATAATTGGTTGGACCCAAAATTATTTATTTATTAATTTATTTAAATTTAATATATAAAAAAATTAAATAGTTCACATTGGATAATGATAAAATCACATTTGATGGTAACTTGACCCCTATTATTATTATTATACATGTATGCACATGGTAGACCAAAAGCTAGCATAGTACACATGCTCTAGGGAATTTATTTAATCATTTTATACTTTGATTAAACCCTATTTTATACTTGATTTTCAACTTAATTTTTAAACTTAAATAAAGTTCGCATGTCTTCATAATTGATTTTCAACTTAATTTCTAAACTCAAAAGACTTAAAACTCAATCTAATTAAACAAGTTTTGGTGTCAATTATAAATATGGACTTAACAAACATGAATAAAAATAACTACCAAAAGAACATTTTTTTTTTCTCATTTTTTCTTTATTGAACCATTACTTTTTGTGAAAAATATTCAAGTTTTTCAGTTATTTAAAAAAAAAAAAAAATGTTAAGAGATACAATTTATCAGAGGTTGTAGTTCAGTTTGGGGACTTGGAAAATTTTAGGTAATTAACTAATGTAGCTACTGTTCACTTACTCACGTTTGGGCCTAATACCACTTTGGACTTCTATAAATATGGAGTAATGGGTGAAACCATAAGTGATATCCCATTTAATGCATGCATGAACTAATTACCAAACAGAAAATTATTCAATAATCATGCACTACAAATAAATGTGTAGTCTCCCCTCTCACAGAGTGGTGGGTCCTACTATGAATTTAATTAGTGGCATCCACCATTCATGTGATGTAGGGATGGCAATTTGCATCCGACCCGTGGGTACCCGCTCTGCCCCGCCCCTAATGGGATGGGTTTTATCCGATCCACTGTTATAATGGGATGGGGGTGGAGGATGTTTTAAAAACCCGTGCGGGTTTGGGGCGGGGTCGGGGGAGGCATCCCCCGTCCCATACCTGACCCGTATATAATAGATTAATAAAAACATGGTTTTAGTCTTTTAACTCTACTTAGTTTGCCCACATATAAATACTCACAATAATTATATTTTCATGTAAATTGATGCAGGTAAATAGATTATGGGATTATTAATATCATTTTGAAATATTAGTAATGGTATTTTGGAACATTTAGTCATAATATTAATAAGAGATTAATATTTTTTTAAATATTCAAGCGTGGATTGTTGTTTCATGTAAATTAATGCTAGTAAATTGATTAATGGCAAATTGATTAGCTAGCAAATCGATTGTTGTAATACTAATAGTTTTTTTTTTTTTTTTTTTTTTTTTCCATGTAATTTAACCAAAAAGAGTGAAACAAAAAAAAAATAAAAAATAAAAATTCATATTGGGGCAGGGCAGTTACTCGCAGGTACCTTGTGGGGCCGGAACGGGGGAAGAAAGTTCCCCCAAGAACGGGGTGGGGCAGGGGATAGGATCCCCGGCCCAAACCCGCCCCATTGCCATCCCTAATGTGGTGAGACTCACCATTTATATAAGAAGAGGACTATACATTTATTTGTAGTACTAGACTACTGAATAATCACTTTTGGTTATGCTCTAAAAAAAGAAATGATGACAAAGAAAGCATGTATTTAAAACAATAAATCTATAATGCAACACTTTCACAATAATCTCATCACAATTCTAAGGTGTCAAGGTAAATGGTAAATAACAAAGTGAAGTAATTAGTGGGTTCAAATAAGATATGAGGGGGCAGGAGGATTGAACCCACACCTAACTAGTTGGGAAATGAAGAATGCACCATTGAACCAAGGAATCAGGATCCTCTAGAGTTCCTAAGGTACTTTACCACATAGTGTTCTCTAATCCTAACCTTTCTTTTTATAATAAATGGTTCAAATTATGCCACGTCATATTTCCACTAAAATATTGGTTTTTACTTTTTATCACTTAATGTGTTAACACTTATTCATTAACATCAATATTTTAGGGGTTTTGTTAGTGGAAAGATGATGTGGCATAATCTGAACCATTTATTATAAAAAAAAAATGTTAGGATTTAGAGAACTCTATGTGGTAGAGTACCCTAAGAACTCTAGAGGATCTTGATCCTGAACCAAAAGCCTAGAGGGCAAAAATCACTTCTGAGGTTGTAATAATATAGTAATCAATAATGAAGAATGAAGAACAAGGCCAACTCTATCTATAGGCCATTATGCAATTCCCTAAGGCCCAAATATGCAAAATTACCTCCATAACTTTGATTCTAGAATACAATATCATATTTTTTTTGCAACTTAAAATAAAATATATAAATAAATATATATATATATATATATGTCCGCTTTTTTTACTTGGAAAAATGGTTAACGTCAAGCTAAAAATTAAAAAAATTAAAAATAAATCACCCTCATATATTCTTGTTTGCTATCCCTCTCTAGAAATATTTCTTAACCACCAGTCAACATAAATTTAAATAAAAAATTATAATATTGAAAGTTGAATATATATAAGAAAAAAAACCTTATATAAAATTAATTATCATCTTAGTCCTCAAATTGTATAAAGCGACCTTGATGAAGAAGATTTTTTCTATGAAATTAATACAAGTGAGTAGCCAAGGAGTCATGACCTAAATTTTATATATAATTTTTATTTTTTATTTTTTTTATTTTTTTTAACATATAAAAAATTGTATGTTGGAGGGGAATTTGAAAAAAGTTAGGGGGAGCTTTTTGTCATAGGGTTTATCAAGTTTACTGAATAATTCGCTTGAGTGAGATTTTACACAGATTAATAGAATTTAACAGAATTAAGCAGAAAAATTATCCCTAAGTGAGGATTGAATAATGTTTCTAACGGTTAATAATCGTTTTAACAGTGTTTTGAAAGATTGTGTCTGGACAGTAGTGACTTTTCAATGGTCACTTTCCAGTAATGCTTTTTCATTAGTATCTCATGTATTGTATCTATAGTCCTATTCAATTAATGCATCACCAAGTCTCCTTCCCCCAAATAGACGGCGAGGAGTTAGTCCTTACCTTTGATGCATAAGGAAAAAGTCGACGGATACAACAAAATTTCATAACATTTTTACAAGATACTTGTTTTGAGTTATGGTGGGCCCTAGTCTAATCTTATTTTATTTTATTTCGAAATATAGTGAACTAACACTTCATCTTATTGTGAAAATATTGTATGGATTTATTGTGTCGGTAGAAAAACTTATGCATGACCAAGTCTCCCTCCCCCAAACACACGGCTAGTTAGTCCTTCCCTTAATGTCTTGTTAGTCAAGAAAACAATTGAAAATGGCAACAAACATCTGATACTATTTGTGACATGTAGAGAGACAGGATTTAAAGCGATGGTCTTGACTCATGAGTCTTCTCTAACCAATCATATTCATAAGTGAGAAAAAAGAAAAGAAAAAAAAGTATCCAATAGAAACAATGACTTTTCGACTATCACATGTACAGTTTTAACCCTATGTTTTAGTTGTGAAAAAAGAGTATTTATTTAACATGTTTCCAATGCCTATTGGTGCAGCCTCCTTCTGCTTTGATCTCTATCCCTAAAGGGCATGGGTTCGATCCTCTCCTTATACAAAATTAGTATAATGTGTGCGTGTGTATATTTCTATTATCAATTAAAAAAAAAAAATAATAATCAAACGATATTCTTGCATTTATTTAAAATTCAAAATTTAAAACA
>BKZX01024289.1:0-12466 GCA_014362285.1 Fagus crenata | reverse complement strand
TTTGCTCGATTGCTTTGACTACTTTCTTTGGAAGAATAAAAATACTCGACCAATACATTTGTATGCTATTGAGAACTGATTCAATAAGTTGTAGCCTGCCAGAGAAAGTAAGGTGTCTTGTTGTCCAGGATCTAATTCTGGTTGTAATCTTATCTATCAGAGGATCACAATCTTGATAAGAGAGCTTACCAGTAATAAGAGGCATTCCTAAGTACCTGACTGGGAGGCTTCCAGCTTTGAAATTCAGAATTGAGAGGATTTGTGATTTTAGAGAGGAAGAAACTGCTGCACAAAACACTTCACTTTTAGACTGATTTATGGAAAGGCCGGACAGCTCCTTGAATTCATCTAATGCATCTCTTATTAGTGTAATGGACTGAATGTCAGCAGCCACAAGGATCAATAGGTCATTTGCAGAGCTCAAATGAGTAATCTGCTGCCCTTCATACTTTGGATGGAATTTGAACTGTTGTGACTCCCTAACCTTAGCACTTAGTAATTTGGAAAACACTTCCATAGCAAGAACAAAGAGATAAGGAGATAAAAGGTCTCCTTGCCTTAAACCCTTCCCCCCTTTGAAATTACCAACCAAACTACCATTTAAAGCAATACAGAAACGTAGATTTGTTATACATTCACTAACCCATTGAATATACTGAGGGGGATAGCCAACTGCCAGTAAACACATCAGAGTGAAGCTCCATTCAACAGAGTCATATGCCTTCTTCAAATCAACCTTAATTGCACATCTTGCTTTACCTTTGTCCTTATGATACCCCTTCACAAGTTCTTGAGCAAGGAGGATGTTTTATGAAATACTTCTTCCTTTTACAAAGGTAGTCTGGTTTGGACTGACTAGATCATTCAGGCAGGATCTGAGTCTATTGGCTAGGATCTTTGTTATACATTTATACAATACATTGCAACAAGCTATAGGTCTGAACTCAGCAACTTTGGATGGGTTTTGCACTTTAGGGACTAGAGTAATTATAGTAGAATTTACTTCCTTGAGAAGACTACCAGATTGAAAAAATGATTTCACTGCATGACAAACATCCCTTCCTATAATAGACCAAGACTTCTTGAAAAAATAGGCTATGAAACCATCAGGCCCAGGTGCTTTCTCATTGCCAAGGGAAAACATTGTGGTTTTTTTCTCAACCTCAGTTACTTCCTTTTGTAGAAAGAGTTTAGACTCATCGGAGAGTTGGTTAGGCATAAGAGCAGACACCTTATTCATCATATTCCCCGTATTCCCTGCATATGATTGACCTAGAAGTTGTTGGTAGAAGCTTACCACCTCGTGCTTGATCTGTGCAGAGTCCTCCAATCTATTTTCCTTCAGAATCTATCAAGCATTTAATTGCATTTCTGGCTTGTCTAGCTTTCACTTGACTATGGAAAAACCTATTATTTTGGTCTCCTAAAGTAAGCCATTTATTCCTAGCTTTCTGTTTCAAAAAAGCTTCCTCAGCCCTCTAGACTGCAATGGATTCATGCAAACAGTCTTGTTCAACTTTCCTTAGGTTGACCTCACAATGCCTCTGCAGCAGTCTAGATTGGACAGCTTCCACCTTTTGTCTTGCTATGTTAACCTTTTGTGATATACTCCCATATAAATCCTTGTTTACTACCTTCAATTTTGCATACAAAATAAACATAGGAGTCCCAACTGCCTCAACCCCCCAAGCCTCAATCCATAACAGAAAAGCCAATACTTATAAACAACAAAAGGGTCTAAAAGCAACCATGAATGCATATTGCACATTTGTCACCCAAACCTCAGGCTTTGTAATCACCATTACCATTTCCCTTGCACATACAAAACCAGCACCAATTAACCAAAATCAAAACCCCAGAAACAATACAAACACCCAAGATGTAAACTCCTTTGAAACAAGTTATTGAATATTGCAATGACTTTTTTTCTTTTTTGAATCAATAAGAATATTATTGAAAACCAAACAACTAATACAAACAAAGAGGCAAGAAAGCCTTTGAACCCCAACAAAAAGACAAGCTAGCCACACTAGGAAACAAGCTAAAGAACTACAGACTAGGCCAAAAAAAAAAAAACTTACCAAATATGATATCAGCTTCACATTCTCCATACCAAATTTTCATCAACTTCAACTTAATAGGTCTATAATCTATAAAAGCAAAGAACAAAGGTCAGAAAAATAGAAAGAAGAGAAAATATTAAAAAAAACAAGAACAAATAGAGTACAACCTCTATTTCGGGATCTCATAGCATGAAATGCCGCGGCAATTCTTCCTCCTCGGTTCATACCGAAAGGGAGAGAGATGAATGCAGGAGGCGAGCGAGAGAGGAAGCTTTCGGCTAGTGTGTAATGAGAGAGAGTGAGAGAGGAAGCTTTCGGCTAGTGTGTAACGAGAGAGAGTAAGAGTGGAAGGCAGGAAGGCGAGAGAGAGAGAAAGGAAGCTTTCGGTTAGTGTGTAATGAGATAGTGAGAGAGAAAGGCATGGAGGAGAGAGGAAGCTTTGCTACGGGGTAATGAGACAGTGGTAGGAAAGTGTAACGACTGAGAGTAGAGTGTAATGAGTGTTTCGGTTTAGAATATGGCTAGCGAAGGGCGCGGACGGTATTACACGCGGTTAAGGTAGGTGTACATATATTTTTATTATTTTATTTTATTTCTTAAATTCAAGCTCCTGTCACATCTTTAGTAATGTATCATTTTTTTTTTAAATTATTTTTACCTATGTTATTATATATATTCCTCTACCTCTTTATTTACTTTAATCAAATTTATTTTAGGCATTTTTCCTTTTCTTTTTCTTTTTTTTAGTTTAGCCAATGAGGAGCTAGTTGGAGATGGTAGGAACCTTCGTAGACTCGACAAGTCGCCCGAGTAAGCAACGAGAGAGAGTTATTAACCCTCGATCAGTTGGTCTTGCTAGATGCAAGGACAGGATGTAGAAGACGAACTGTTCGGTAGATTCCAATGGCACACACTTTGGAAGGGTCCGGACTATCAGCTCGTTACCGTTAAGTATTCTCCCCCCTCCTTTCTTTATTGACTCGGATGAATGCACGTCGCGAGCATCATATACGCTGTTAACGCGTAAATCGTTTTAGTTTACGTATAAAAATAAAAATAAAAAGTGAAACAGTTTGGAAAGGAAAATTATCCCATGTCTTGGAACCTTGGAAACAAAAAAACTAATGGAGAAACAGAAACTGTATCTAATGTTTTAACATTTGTTGGCAAATCTTTGGATTTTTTATTGCAAAACAGAAAGAAGTACAAAATGACCTTAAGTCTTTGAAAAGTGATTTAGGCCCTCATCACATTCACAAAACAAAGGCCAGTCGTGGCTAGTTCACTGCAATTTACATGCCTAGATCGATGGGGAGTAGTCAAACTTGACAAGGATGGATATATATATATATATATAATGTTAAAATTAAACTTGTGGCTTTTACATTGACAAGTATCTGGGCGTAGGTTTTAAGGGCAACATGATTTTGACCATGTAGGTGCCTTAAAATTATATGTGCCTTATTAGTGTATTGTGCATCCATTCCAGAGCACAATTCCAATATATATCCTTCCTTATTTTCGGTTTAGTTTTGACTTTTGATTACTAAATGAATATTTACTCTCTCACTATGTCTACCTAGCATGCTTCTTTGTACCCCATATGGAAGGAGTCTCTTATTTTCAACTTATTTACAATTTTGTTTTTTAAATTTACTTTTTCCGAAGTACAATTTATTTAACTTTTACCCAACTTATTTTTAAGTCTTATAAACCAATTTATTTTTAAGTTCAATAAATCAATGAAAATAAACTCTATCAAACACACACAATTTTTATTTTTTTTTTAATAATTCAATATTTAGGAAAGGGGATTAGAACTTTGGTTCTCTTTATAGAACATAATTTTTATTTTTTGATACCGATAAATTTCGACAATATGTTTCAGATTACACACACACACAAATATATATATATATATATATATATATATATACTTAGCCAATAGTTTGTTTCTATTCTCATTATAAAGGAGATATTACTTAATTTAATTTAGTTATTTTAGAGACGGAGTGAAAAAAAATAAAATAAAATTCAACCAAGGCCAAGAAAAATATAGGGAAAAAAAATTAATCTAAAAAATAAGCTATCACACACACATGGTATAAGGATAATAAAAGAAAAAAAAAATGATATACTAATCATCATTTACAATTTTACATAAATTTAATATAATTTAAAAATAAAATCTAAATAAGAGAATTGCTCAAATTTTATAAATAAATATTTTTTATTAACAATATAAAAGGAATGGAGAAAATTACAAAACGAGTGGGGGCCAGCCTGGCTCCCTCCGTCCTTACTTGAGTAAGTTTAATTACTCTACAAGTCTACATGAGAAAGTTTAGTTACCCTAAGGCTGACCGAGAATAAATAACAATAAATAAAAATTCTGACCTTAGTTTAGTTACTCAAAGTAGTCAGTTACTTGGGAAAGTTTAGTTACTCTAAAAGCTAAGTCTGACCGAGAATTGATAATAATAATAATAATAAAACCTGACCGTGAAAGGGGATTTTTTTTTATTGCTAAATGTTAGAGAGAGAGAGAGAAAGAGAAATATAAGAGTACTGTTGCGATGAAGGAAGGGGGATTGAGGAAGTGACATGAGAGGCTTTCCTAGTGAGGATGATTGGGGATGTGCTGTTGTGTTTCTGAGCAAGAATCAGGTAAGGAAGAAAAACAAATGTTAGTGTCGTACACAGAGGCACAGAGGGAAAAGAGAAAATCAAGAAGTCATTCCGCCTCCAAAGCAAATAACGCCCAAAATGACTAAACAATTTCCATGTGCCTAATATATTGTGCACCCAGAGTACAATTCCAATAGTTATCCTTCCTTACTGTCGATTCAGTTTTGACTCTGTCTACGTAGCATGCTTCTTTATATGGAAGGAGTCTTATTTTCAACTTATTTACATTTTTTTTTTAAGTACAATTAATTGTACTTTATTTTTTAAAACTTACCAACCAACCAATTTATTTTTTAAGTTCAATAAATCAATGAAAATGATAAATGTGAGTGTGCCATAAGAAATTTTGTTGATTGAAGTTTATATAATTTGAGTTCTAGATGTTAGAGATACACTATGTGATTCACATTGCCAATTACATACATATCTTATATATGTATCATAAATTTTAGGTTTTAGTACTTACCAAGAAAATAAATTTCAATGTATTGCACGATACAACACATATGTTTCTTGTGATACGATATGTAATATTGATACCTAGTGTTTCATGCACGATACAACACATATGTTTCATGCTTGATCTACATCATTTGTATTCACCTTTTTGTTTTTTGTTTTAGATTTTTTACAATTTCTTTTCATTGTTTTCCAATAAATTTGATAGAATTGGGGTATTAGAATGTTCATTGTTAGTTGTATATAGCACTTTTAAAATTACTGTACTACTTTAATTATATGAAAAGAAATGATTGAGAAGTACAAAATTGAAGTTTTCGATATAAATAGTAAAAAAAAAAAAAAAAGAGCAAAACATTGGAAGTTATGTGATGTATTATTCCAATTAGTATTATGATGTTATCATCATTTAAATGAGACACCATCTAGGCTCTATTTCTAGTTTTGAGAGTGATTATGTTGTTTTTATAGAAATAGTGAGACAAACACAAACACGAACGATTATTGGAAGCGAAATTATTTTCTTTTCAATCAATTTTCATATAATTGACCAAAAATGAGATTAACGAAACCAAATAGATATATCTTCATATTTATATCTAAACAGAATGAGTAAGAGGTTAATGAGTATGAATGCTGTATAATTATTATATAATATTATATTGAGTAAATTATAGTGATACCCTCTTTTTTTGGAGAAATTAGACTTATTATATCCTATTTTAGGGAAATGACACTCCGCTCTCAAATTTGCAAAATAATTAACATTTCACCCTTTTTTTTCGGTTAATTACTTATTTGGTCCTCAACCTCTAGGCTTTGTGTCAAATTGGTCTCTAACTTTTCAACTATGTCAAATTAGTCCTTAACCTTTCAACTTTGTGTCAAAATGGTTTTTGTCGTTATGTGTTGGATGGAAAAACCTGATGTGGCTAACATTTTTTTTTTTAATATTTAAAAACTGTGACGTGGCCTGCTAACTAAGATTAAAAAAAAAAAAAAAAAAAAACCCCTAAATTTCTTTCTTTCTTTTCTTCCTTCAATCTCACATAGCCACTCCCTCCATCACGGGCCCCCACCTAGCAACTCCATTGCACAACCGCTTGCTCCATCACCGCACCTCTCTATACTTACTTCTCGAAGGTCACCATCTTAAAATCTTCAAAGCGGTTCCCATTTCAAACAATTAGGTCCATGGTCCATGCACCTGCTTTTCTCTTGCTTTCTTTCTTTCTTATTTTGGAAAACGAATATTATTTATGTGTTTTGTTTTGTGGATTTTAGGTGTTGGAAATTGTTTTATTTATTTGAATATTGGTTGATGATGAATAAGAGATTATAATCTATTTTGATGGTTGGGTATTTTGATTGAATTTTATTAATCAATCTATTCGTATTCGAGAAGTGGATTGTGATTTCCTATGCTAATTTTTCTAATGTATAACACACTCACTTTTCATATGTCAATCTTTTCCATCTAACACTTACCAGCAAAGACCATTTCGACACAAGATCCAAAGGTTGAGGACCAAATACATAATTAATCCCTTTTGTTTATTTTTTATTAATTTTTTAACCAATGCCTAACTAGCGAGAGTTAAAAATCATACTCCAATTATTTTAAGTTTAAGTGAGGAATATTCCTTTAAAAATGAGGTGGAGTGTTAATTTTTAATTAATTTATTTTTTTGCAAATTTGGAAGCAGAGTGTCATTTTCTCAAAATATGGGGTGTCAGTGTAATTTATCCAATTCTTTTTTAAAAAGGGCTGGAACAAGTGAAATTTTTAGAGGGCCAAATATGTCTTTATAATTTTTGATGAGGTGTCAAGCTTTGGAATCATTGGATTAAGGGGAGGGCAGGGATGAAAAAAATTGCTGCCGTGCAATCACGCGATCTCAATCCACTACAAAAAACTTGACCTATTTCAACGCATTTATTTCGAGGGTTCATTAAAAATGGTTGCAATAGCATATAATTTTGTACGGTAAGTCGTAGAGGTGAATTATACATTTAGTCTATTTCGACGGTCACTAAAAGAACCGTTGAAATAATCATTAAAAAAAAATTATATTTTCACCTCTTTTAACAGCAACCTTCGCATTTTTTTTAACCGAGCTATTTCAACGGCCAAAAATACCTTCGAAATAAGCATAAAAAAACAAATCCCCCAAATCCAAATTCACGCTCAAATTCTCATGGAATAGGAATTTATCCACATCAGATCTTCTCCTCGCACCAGAGAGATCTCTCATGGAATAGGAATACGAAACCCTAACCGTATTTAAGGATTGCGATCAGCCATACGCAATGGTATTGTCCTCGCTCCACAGGTGACTTTCCCATTTCGGGTTGCGATCAGCTCTTGCAGCTGTCCTCCACGGCTCCACCTCTCATCGCTCACTCCATCGAACTCTACGACTGTAAGTTCCAACTTCGAACTCCATCTTTTTTTGGTTTTGTAAAAGATTTTCGTACAAAACCCCCAAATCTTCAAAACCCCCAATTCGTCAAAACCCCCAAAATTGAAATACCTTTTCACGCTCAAATTCTCGCATTAGATTCAACAAAGCCGATTGGAAAACTGTGAGATCGACCGAATCGACTGCTAGCAAAGCCGACTGGAGATCTCCCTCAAATCTCTAGCCACAGGTAATTATTCTCTCTCTCTCTAACTTTTCATTATCCTTCATTTTCCGAACTGAAAATGCCTGTGCATTTGTTTAATTCCTGTATTCGTTTGGTTACTGAGAAAACTTAGGAAAAGAAAATAGGAACTGTTGAGTTGATTAAAAATGTGATAAACAACTGCAGTGATGTGTTTGTTTGTACTCTGGCTAGGGGACAAGAGATTATCAAATTTAAAAAAAGTGACTAGGGGACTGGAAAACATCGTTCTACAACTATAAAATTGAAAGGATTGCATTAATATAAAAGTTGCAGTTGAATTAGTTGCTGGTTTCTCTTGAAGTCTTTATTTTTCTTACATTTTTGTTTTCAGTCATCTTACCTGTCTCTTTGGTGGGCTCTGCGTTTGAACTTTCAGATAGGGAAATGCTGCATCTTAGAGTAATTTGTGTTACTATTGGAGGATAAGGATTCAAGTTTCACATATTTGAAATTTCACCACCGTTAACATTTTTTGCTTATAACTGTGGCAGTTGCCCTCCAAATATGATAAAGGATACCTTGAGGCAGTATGCAGAGACTAGTTTAGTTTTAAGCCATGTGTTTTTGTCTTTTTCCTCGAAAACATAAAAAGGGGTAGTTTGAAGTTGAGGGAAAAGAAAGAAACCAGATTGGAGCCATAAGAAATGGCAGAGGAGAGTGTGAGTGTTAGTGCAGAAGTTACTGCTCCACTTCGTCAGTTTCTTCTCATCTCTGCTGGTGCCAGTCACTCAGTTGCTCTTCTCTGTAAGCTTCCAATTTTCTTTCCTTTGATTGTAGAGTGGAAGTTATTGTTTCTTGGGTTTTCTAGTAATGGAAATTCTGTAATTCTATGTTCTAGAAAGTTTTTTCTTTTTTCCAAGACATAATCTCTGCAATTATTGTGAGCATATCTTTTCATTGTGGTTTTTGTGGTCAATTCTCATTTAAAAAAAGAAAAACTCATTTGGGGTTCTTCTCTTTATGCTTAAAAGTCATTCTAGAAATCATAAAGTCCTATGATTAACTGTTAAACTACTACATTTCTTGCTCTCTCTCTTTCCCTATCTCAATTTGGATTTTAGTAATTTTTTTTTTTTTGCCCTTTTGATAACTACAATGTGACAGTCCCTAATTGGCATTCAAAATTTCTTGGAACATTGAGATTGTGCAGGGACTATTCTATTGGCCAACCCATTGTAGAAGTACAAAGCACATTGCCATCCTTTTATGGTGGCATTTGCAAATATTACATTGATTTAGTTGATAAACCTGGATATGTTATTTTGCAGATTAATTTGTGCTAATATTTGAATATATGATGGACATCAACCCCATTTATCCATTTACTACTAGACTAGAACACAAAGCCTACACATACGTAAATACATTCTGTTATGTACTAGATATCATTTAGTCTGCAATGCAGCAAAGGTCAAGGAAGAGTAACCATCATGATCTGTCAATGTTGAGGTTTTAACCAAAGAAAAACATTGCTAAACATATGTTGATGTCGTGGATTGTTATATACAACATCAGCATCTTCTAAGTATTCTCACATTTTGTAAAATTACTAGGTTACTTGTTACCTTGATAGGGGCTTCCTAGTAATCATTGTCTGGTCCTGCTTGCATTTGACTCTGTGTTTAATAGATTGGTACTTTTTTGGCTATGTGATCAGAATTACTTTTTTGTTGTTATTTTATTTGATATTCCAACTTCATCACAAGTTATTTTGGTAAACTCTGCTCTTTCCTTATTATTTTCTAAGATTTTTCCATAATTGAGTTTATTTCTAAGTTCTGTCATGGATCTTATCTGAATTTAAATACAATAAAATGGTTGCTCTTGTATGAGAATTACTGAGTGGTATTTGTTTGGGTTGAATTTATAGGTGGTGAGGATGTCGACTCCTGCGAGGAAACGATTGATGAGGGATTTTAAGAGGTTGCAGCAAGATCCTCCTGCAGGCATCAGTGGTGCTTCTCAGGATAACAACATTATGCTTTGGAATGCTGTTATATTTGGGTATGTTGCAATTCAAAACAATATTCCTTTGTTTCCATTTATTTTCCTTGTGCTTTTGTATTGTGTATTTTCTGAGTATAGATCTGATTCGGTTGTACTTATGCAATCTGTTGGTTGAATTTAGGCCTGATGACACCCCATGGGACGGAGGTAAAGTTAATTTTCGTGCCTAATTTGATTTAAGTAGAGCTTTAATTTAATGTTTTGAGAGGCTTGGATTATGAGGAATTGGTCAGGATTTACATTTTTTTTTTTTTACTGTGCAGTGCGCCTTCATCATTTGAGCCCACTTTAAAAAAGAACTTCCTCTAGATATCTCCAGGAAGCTCCCACTAACAAGGTACTCATACACTAGTATATTTTTTATATAAAAGAAAAAAGAAATTTCCGTAAGTTACATGATGTGCAATTTCATTGACAGCAAAGACATCAATAACAAGTAGACATATTTTCTGTTTGCTATTTGGTATATTTAATGTTTCTTGTACCTCTATGCCCATAGGTTTGTTGGAAAGATGTCATTCATTGGATGTGGCCCCTTTTCATGGATAGTTGGGGATCTTGGAGGTGTGATGATTTGAATCTGGGTCCATGCCCTTTTACGGTTGGTGCTTTCTACACAGGATTCATTTATATATTTGATACATTATATAGCTACAACTCAGTCATTCGTAAAAAAAAACTATTATTTGAAGGGTTATTCATGAAACAGAATATAGCAGTACTTAAAAATGAAAAAGAAAAAAAAAAAAGAAAAAAAAGAAGAGAAAGTAAAGAAGCATAGAAAGTTAAACTGCTCAGTTGAAATGTTTCTGTACACTTGTACTCTCTGGAGGTACATGGCTTCTCTGGCTTTCTGTTTAAACTCATCCAAGTGCTTCTTTCTTAAACTCAGGATCCAGTAACAGGTCTTCCCACGTGGCATGATAGGCCTCCATCTCCCCTATTAATGTAAGTCATTCATATACAATCTCTCTGTGTGTGTATAAAAGATAAGAAATTAAGAAAAAAGAGATCAACACAATTTCTACTACGATGTAACACTGAAAAAGAAAAGTGTATGTTTCTTGTTCTCAAGCATTAGTTGAAATTCTCAAGCCTTGTTGCTTGTGTATTCCATGGTGCCGGTTCATATGGCAGTTTGAAAATCAGAAGTCTAACACCTGAGTTAGTGAGGCTAATTTTTTTTCAATGTTCTTTTCTTATTTATTTTTGTTTCGCTGCAAGAGATGAGATAAAAGATTTTTGGTAAGCAAGTGGACAGTATAGTTAAACAAGTAAGAGTGTGCTAGGATGATGATTAGTTTACTCTTCATTGATGATTCAGTTTTATGACATCCTTGTTTAGTAAATTTCCTCATCATCAATGAATTTGTTTCTTTAACTAGAAACATACTAATACCAGTTTCTAATTTGTTCACTAATTTTGTATAAAAGGTATGGATTTAGCCTTATTTTCTTTCTTGACTGAGTTTGCCTTTTCCGTTTGCAGCATGGGTTTTCTAAAAAATCCTCAAGCATTTCTTCATGTACTTCAAACTGTTATAGAGATCACAAGTTACAGATTTATTCTCTTCACAGCTGGCTTTGAAGCTTTAGATGCAGCTGTCCGTATGATTGCTGCAGAAGCATCATGTTTAAGTCAAAGACAGCTCAGTGAAGATTGGACTTGATTGGATTTGTTGCAGTAGTCCATATTGAATTTTGTTTACTTGATTTCATACGCTTTTTTAAGTTGTATAAAATCTAGTTTGTCAAGCATTGTAATGAGATTTTTGGTACAAATGTGGTATATTGCTTGTATATTTGGTATAGGTCCCTGCTCAATGAATTTTTTTAGAAAAATAGAAAAATAAAAAAAACCTTTATTGAGGGTGATGACCCTCGATAAAAACAAAATTACTTATTTCGAGGGTTGTGACCCTCGATACAAGTAATATTTGCGAAGTATCCAATAGGGGTGTAAGCTTCACCGACACAACCGACCAAACCGCAAGAACCGCACCGAACCGCACTGCACCAAACCGCAACCGATCTTAATAGGTGCAGGTGCAGGTGCGTGTTATAGGAAAACCGCACTATAAGGTGTAGGTACAGGTGCGTGTAATAGAAAAACCGCACTCCGGAGAAAACCGCACCGCACCTCTCCAGTTACACTCCTAGTATGTTATACTTGTATGCTAATGCTATATGCAGGTGATGTTACGTTATATTTGTATGCTAATGGTATGTGAAGGTTGAGATTGAGTTATATTTGTATCAGGATGGTATATATGTGCAGGTTGAGATTTAAAATTATGATTCATTCTATGAGATATGTATATTATAATTTTTTTTTTTCTTAAATATTCAGGTTGAGATTGAAAACTATGATTTATATTTGTATGCTATAGTTAACCAAAGTTTTGAGTTGTTGTAAAGGTGGATTTTTTAGATTCAAATTGACATTTGAACTGGCTCAATCCGACCCAAATGAATTCAACCCAAACCGCAAGACCGCACCTACACCGCACCACATCAAACCGCACCACACCGCACCCAAACCGATCTTAGTAGGTGCAGGTGCAGGTGCGTGAAATAGG
>BKZX01024287.1:20000-29761 GCA_014362285.1 Fagus crenata | reverse complement strand
CTAGCTACTCGCTAGCTTTGAATGAAATTTGTAAAACCAAATCTTCTAGTGGGCTTGGTATTCAGAAAAACAAAGATTTCAATAATGCTTTTATTGTAAAATTAGAATGCTAATGGTATGACTCATTCCCTCGCCAAGTTTTCATCTTCTCTACTCTCTTGCTTTTCTTGTAATAACTCAAATCTTCCTCCCTCTGTACATGAGGGAGGAAGATTTGTTTGCTTGTTTTTCTTAATAATACATGAGGCTTGGTTTAGAGATTTGCTTGCTTATTTTTCTTAATGATTCATCTGGTTTAGCAAAAAAAGAAATTAGGATGGGCAAATGCTACAAGGCTATGACAAGCATGCATCAAGTTATGTAAAGCAAAATATCTTAAGGGTAAAGATTTTTATCCATGTACTGAAAAAAATTCTCTTTTTATTTTAAATCTTTTCCATTTCATCCATTCCAGAATTAAGATTTTATTTCTTGGATCTAATAGTGTACAAACTGTACCACAATTTAAATTACATAATAATTTATATTTTGTTATATCTGTAATATTTAATCTGAATCATGAAATTAATTAATTTCAAATGAAAAATATCATTTTTCATGAGAAAATGTTTGTAATTCTAAACACCTTTGTGAGAATTTAACAACATGACATTTAATTAACATGCTCATGCAATTCTAAATGTCTTTACCATGCCTACGTGGAAAGGCATTTGCCACCCCTTACGTCCTACAGAACACAAATTAAGCCTATGTGATGAACAGAGGAATATTTATTATAATAATGAGGTTTCTCCAAAGAAAGAAATGAATTATTTAGATTCATTTTCAGAACTAAGGTGCTTCATTAAATAAATTTTAAATAATAATAACAATAATATAGTATTCTAGTTACTAATATTTACTTCACAGTGAAATGTCATGCGCATCACTTTGAATTATTATAAATTCACACATGACCTTATCCTCTATTTTATTACCTCTTACATACGGTGGGATTTACTTAATCATAGTTTGATAACGTTTTACGAATTATGATGGATGCACCCACATCCAGTGATCATGGAGATTTATTACAGCTCTTATAATTAATATGAGATGAGAGTGCTTGGACAAAACAAAAGTCCAAAACCATACCACAATTCGTTGTATGCTAGCTCATAAATCCAGATTTAAGACTGAAATTTCACATTATTGTTCATCAATGGCATTTACAAGATAAAAATAAATTGGTACAAACATTATGGAAAACCTCAAGCATAGTTCCATGATACTCGTTTGAATTCATTGAAACATAATAATTCAAGAGGCTTCGAAGATCTTTTGGGTCTTGAATCCGATTTGTCATAATCATCTCAACCATGGACTGTCTAAAATCTTCTCTTGGATTGATCATAAGAGCACTTTTCCATAAGGTTTTCCTTTCATTAAGTTACCTCTTCAGATGGGAGTTGATGGTCAGGATTCGTATCCCTACCCACGTAGTTAGAGGGGCTAACTATTGAACCATGGGTACATTCCCTAAAGTCACAGCTTTTTATATAATAGATGATTGAATAATTGAATTGATTCAGGTAAATTCCCTAACTATTGAACTTTGTAGCCAGGATCAAAATGATCAACCAAAGAATGGTGCATCTTTACTCTCATATTGTTGATTTACTCTCATCCAATTCTTAAATTTTGAGGCACACATAGTGGTGTCCAGATCTGATAATGTTTGTACAATTGCATTTTGCTATGCATGTTTGTTTTTATAGTGATTATAAGTCTAACATAGACAATTAATTTAAAGCAACCTAAAAAAAATGATTTGGTATGATATAGTGATGTTGTTACTTATTGTGTTAGCACATAATTTGCTGAGAAATGGGTTGTAGAAAGTGATCCTTTGAAGTTGATGTATAGCAAAGATCAAAAGCCTAACTATATCTTGAAACAAGATTTGTATTTTCTCAAAAGAGTTCTCTTGTTTCTTCTTCTAATTCTCATGGGAATAGTCATGTACATCATGAATTTGAATTTTGTGTGTGGAGCAGGTACACATCTTTTTCAGGTTTGTTCCCCTTGTTGACGAGGGGTACACTGCCCTTTGTGACAGTAGAAGAAATATCACAGACAATTGACTCAGAAAATTTGATTGTCCAGAATTCTATCTAGTTTGCTGGGCCATCGGCTACAACTTCTATTAGTACCAATGCCAAATTTGACGTCCGAAGTCCAAAGCGTGTGCAGGCTTTATTTCCCTATCATTTAATGTTATCATTTCTTATCAATCACTAATTAAGCCTATAAGTCCAGCAATCTGAAGCTATAGATTACTTCTTGCATATATGGTTCAAATCTCTGTTAAGGACCATGCATTAAAGGGTGCAAAACAAAATTATATTCCAAATATTTTCTGCAGCCAGAGATTCTCTTTGGTCATGTTGTTCTATCAAACATTAGAGAATTCTGAAGCTTTGGATTTAGCTCTAAATTATCCCTTTCCATTTTTCCCCCCTCTATTCAGATCAAGTTTCAAGAAGGTATCATTGGGACTCCCCAATTGACTGACTCCATAGTGGTACCAGAAAATGTGGGATTTTCGGGGCAAAAGATTGACCTTACACCCTTCAAGGGCTTAATCAACTCCGTTCAAGACACTGCTTCATCTGTTGCAAAGACTATTTCCAGCCAGCCACCGTTGAAGTTCTCTTTCTCAAACAGCAATGCTGAATCATGGTTACTTACCACGTACCTAGATGAAGAATTTCGAATTTCAAGGGGAGATGGCGGCAGTGTGTTTGTTCTCATCAAGGAATGCAACTCCCTGTTGTTGGTGCAATTCTATCTATTTGTTATTATCAGTTTTATTTATTTTATGGAACATATTTTCCAAAAAATAATTTTGAATATATATATTTTGATCATCTACACATTATGTGTTTATATAGAGTTTTTTCCTTGTTTTGCATAGGTTATATGCTAGTTTTTTATGAGTCATGTTGCTTTTTAAAATACACATGTGAATGATCTATTTGCTTGCCACGTTGTGAGTTGAAGGATGATTCCCAAACCAGGTTGAAGGTAAACTTTGTCCTTATATAAAGACTAAATTAGATGCTCTGTAAGATTTTTGTAATGGAAGCCTGTTATGAATCTTTTCTTTATAAAAGAAATCGAAACAGTTGTTTCACGTTGCCAAATTAATCAAGCTGTGCCTAGTCATTCCATGGAACCTTGCCAAAATTTCAATGCAAGGATCCCACAATTAATTGTGAAGATTGTCCGGAATCTTATATTTACGTGAGATTAAAAAAACTTCTTTATCAGTACAGTGTGAATGAAGTCCCACAATCAATTGTGAAAGATTGTCGGGAATCTTATATTTATGTGAGATTAAAATTTTTTTTATCAGAACAGTGTGAATGAAGTCGTGTATTGTGACTCATGCACGTTTAGATGATTAATTATACACGTTGTGTGAAAACTTAGAGAAAACTAAGAACTAGTGCAGTATATGAGTGAGAAAGAGAGAGAGACGTAATGAATGTGTATGAAAAACTTGTATTATCTGGCATGAATTGTACAGTGATTACAACTGATATTTATAGAACCTATCATTAGCACTAACAGAGGCTTCTAACAAACTCTGATTAGTTATAACAATCTTAAATAATTACGGAACCATCTGGGATATTTTTGAGAGCACGTGAAGCTTCTTGCAGCTTCTTGAGTCTTCTAGAAGAGACTAGAGTTATCTAGAATCATGACGTGGAGGATAAGATCAGAGTGGTGATTGTTTGCTTTTCATCCCCCTTCAAACTAATGGCCGGAAAAAGGAGGCATAAGTTCGTCTTGAAGATAAAGAAACCAAGGGGAAGACAAAGCTTTAGTTAGAATATCAGCGAGCTAATCATCAGTTGAAATATGCCGAAGTTGAAGATCTTTATTAGTAAACTTTTCTCAAATAAAATGGTAATCAACTTCTACGTGCTTGGTTCTAGCATGAAAAACTGGGTTTGTAGCTAAGGCCAAGGTGCTGAGATTGTCACACCAGATCATAGGAGGTGCACGAAGAAAAATACCAATATCTTTCAGAAATATTCGTACCCAGGTGAGATCAACTGCACAGTTTGCTAAGGCCTGATATTCAACTTCAGTGGAAGATCTAGCAACTGTGGGCTGTTTCTTGGATTGCCAGGTGATTGGATTGTGGCCCAAAAAGACAATGAGGCCTGTAGTGGAGTGGCGGTCCATTGGATCACCAGCCTAATCTGAATCAGTGAAAGCAATGAGAGATAATGGGCCTGGTCGAAAAGTGAGGCCATGATGCAAGAGCCTTGAACATAACGTAAGATACGCTTTGCTACAACAAGATGATGATTTGTGGGCTTGTGCATGAACTGGCAAATGTGATTAACGGCATAGGATAGATCAGGTCTGGTAAAAGTGAGATATTGGAGACCACCCACCATGCTACGAAAGAGAGTAGGATCAGACAACGGTACACCATCATCTTTGCGAAGTCGAGATAGAGAGATAAAAGGTGTGGAGCATGGCTTGCAGTTAGACATATTAAACTTGGCAAGTAAATCAGAGGCATACTTCTATTGATGAACAAAGAACCCAGATGAGCGATAGTCAATTTGTAATCCAAGAAAGAACTTGAGTTGGCCAAGGTCCTTAATGTCAAATTCCTGTGCAAGTTTAGTTAATAAGGACTGAATTGCACTGGGTTGATTTCATGTAACGATGATATCATCAACATACAGAATGAGATACATAACAGTAGAACCATGGCGGTAGAGAAACAAAGAGGGATTTGCCAAGGATGGTGTAAAACTAATAGTGAGCAGGTGTGAGGTGAATCGCTCAAACCAAGCACGTGGTGCTTGTTTTAGCCCATTCAACACTTTCTTCAATTGACATATATGATTGGGATAAGTGGAATCAATGAATCCCTGTGGTTGCCGCATGTACACTGTCTCTTTGAGGAAACCATGTAAAAAGGCATTTGAGACATCAAGTTGTTTAAGAGACCAGTTCTGTTAAGCTGTAATGGAGAGTACTAGTCTTACGGTAGTTGGCTTAACAACAGGACTAAAAGTCTCGTCATAATCCATACCTTGCTGTTGGTGATACCCCTTAGCAACCAATCTTGCTTTGTAGCAAGCAATGGAGCCATCAGAATTTCGTTTCAGTTTGTATACCCATCGACAACCAACCAAGTTGTGGTTAGAAGAGGGTGGAACTAATGTCCATGTAGCTTGTTGTTGAAGAGCTTTAAATTCACTGGTCGTTGCATCTTGCCGCTGAGGTAATTTACAAGCAATTTTGTATGCTGGAGGTTCAGTGTTTAGATAGTCAGTGACAAAGGTAAGATGGATTTGTTTAGGTTGGAAAATGCTAGATTTAGCTCTTGTTTGCATTGGATGACTAGAAGTAATTGGTTCAATGACAGCGGGTAAAGGATTTGGTTCATTGATAGAAGGTAAGGAAGGTTGGTCCTGTGATAAGGTAGTATGTATATCAGAAGAGGGTAGTGTGGTAGATATAGATGGTGAAGAAGAATTAGTGGAAGATGGACTAGATGTGGGTTCGACAATAGCTGGTGTATGCAACACTGAAGGGTGTGGACCAAGGATGGATGGGTGAGATTGTAAAACTGGACCTGAACCAAAAATTGGAGTAAGAGGACAGGTATGGAATGAAAGATTGGTGTTTAACCAACTAGCTGATACAGGTGGTGGTGATAGACATGTTTTATGAAAAGGAAAAATGGACTCTGTGAAAAGAACATGTCTAAAGGTATAGTATTTATGAGATTGAATGTCATAGCATAAGTAGCCTTTTGCATGAGTAGCATACTCGAGAAAAACAAACTCAATAGAACATGGTTGTAACTTATGAGTATTATATGGATGCAGTAAAGGGGGTAATACAAGCAACCAAAAGTACGAAGTGACTCATAGTTTGGGCGACGACGAAAGAGCATTTCCCAGGGAGAATTACGACTAGAATTTAAAGGTGGAACACGATTAATAAGGTAGACAGTAGTACTGAATGCATAAGGCCAAAAAGATAAAGGTAGAGATGACTGAGAGATTAAAGTAAGGGCAATATCAACAATATGTCGATGTTTTCGCTCAGCTATGCCGTTTTGTTGTGACAGTTGTGGGCAGGTGTATTGATGTGTAATACCATGAGTTATGCAGAAAAAATGGAAATCATTTGAAGCATACTCACCTCCACAATCTGTATGTAATATTTTGATTTTATGATTCAACAAATTTTGCATAGTATTGGTAAATGAAACAAAGCAGGAAAGAACTTGAGCTTTATTATTGATTGGATAAAACCATGTAAACCTGGTAAACTCATCTACAAAGATTACATAGAAACGAGTACCTCCATTCGATGTTATAGGAGCAGGACCCCATACATTGCTATGAATTATTTCTAGGGGTTTACAAGCTCTAGACACAGATCTGTGAAAAGGAAGTTGAGTATTTTTCCTTGAATACAGTGAGTACAAGAAGCAAACTCTGTTTTATTTGAACTAGATGTATGTACATGAGGAAGTATGGGTTGTTGAACTTGACAGTTTGGATGACCCAAGTGAGTGTGCCAGACTTTGGAGGAAACAGACCTTGTGGATTGAACATAGGAGAAGTTGTTGGAATGACGTTGAGGAGGAAGAGTGACACCATCAAGAGGGTAGAGACCATTCTTACTGGGGCCTCTGTAGAGGAGTTTCCCCGTTGGCATGTCCTTAATTTTGAATTGAAAAGCATCAAAATGAAAGAAACAATTATTATCACGGTAGAATTTATTGACAGATAAAAGGTTTGAGGCCATTGAAGGAACATGCAATACTTTTCTTAAATGAAAAAGATGAGAGGAAGCTTTGAGTTGAGAATTACCTATATAAGTGATAGGAATTGCTTGGCCATTACCAACAATAGCAAGATTAGTACCGATGTATTCTTAATGATCAGGTATGGTTGACAGATCGGGAGTGAAGTGATCGGTCGCTCCTGTGTCAGAAATCCAGTAGGATTAATTGAAGTGTTGTGAGTTGGATGTAGCAGCCATTGCAGCCAACTTAGATGGAGGTTGTTTGCCCTGGTATGCAGAATCCATACGGTGGTAACAATCCAAGGCTACGTGACCATTCTTGCCACAGATTTGACACGAAGGTCTTTGAGCATAGGATTGATTCGGTGAAGAGGTGTAGTGATTATTAAAACCACTTAGAGAGCCTGAATTCCCACCTAAACCATTTCCAGCATTGTTATAATCTCCTCTGCCAGCATTATTGTTAAAATTTCTGCCCCTTCCACGATGGAAGTTGTTTCTTCCACATCCTTTGTTTCCTTGAGATGAAAACAAAGAAGCATTGTTACGATTCACATTGGCCATCATTGCCATGTGAGAGTGATCTTTAGCAAGATCAGTAGTATGTTTGAGCGATTGCTCTTCTATTGTAAGTAACACATGTATATCTTCAAAGCTTGTAGCATCATTCTGGGCACGTATAGCAGTGCTAAACGCATGATACTTGTGAGGAAGACCTTTGAGCACAATGTGAAGAATTTCTTCGCTGTTGATTTGAACACCGACTGCACCGAGATGGTCTCTTGTGTCTTTGATCTTCTGCAAGTATAAGTTTACTGAATTTGTGGACTCCTTCTTGATGTTGTGTAACTCCATTTTCAAATTGAGAATGTTGGACCTAGAAGCTGATGTATATCGCTTCTCAAGGATGGACCATACGCCATGAGCAGTGGTTTGTCCAACAACAAGAGATAATGATGTTGGCAACAAAGTTGAATTGATCAAGGTTAACAGACCTTGATCACGTGAAATCCATTGTTGATACAATAAATTTTCTTGAAGAGTACCATCACTGCTTTCCAAGTATTGTGAAGGACATTGCTGAGTTCCATCAGCAAAACCAAGCACAGAGTAGGCTTTAAGTATAGAAGTAATCTGGTACTCCAAAGTACGTAATTGCTTTGATCTAGTTTAAAAGAGACTAGATTCCAGATATTGGACAATAGTATCATTGGTGTTTGAGTAGAAGTGAGTGTAAGTGAGCCAGAATTGGCTGAGGAAGATGAAGATGCGGAAGCCATAGTTGGATCTAGAATGGCTTTGATACCATGAAAACTTAGAGAAAACTAAGAACTAGTGCAGTATATGAGTGAGAAAGAGAGAGAGAGGAGAGAGACGTAGGCTCCGTTTGTTTCGCTGTAAATTGTTTTCCACCATAAAATGTTTGCAAATGTAAATGATTTCAGAGAAAATAAATTTTTTTTTTTCTGGTGTTTGGTTGCATTTTGGAAAATAGTCTGAAAAATATTTTACAATGTTTGGAGCAACATAAAATGAAAAATAAAAAAATCAGAAACAACAGATCCCACCACCGCAATCCACCGCAAACCACCATAAAAAAACCCGCAAACCCACCATCACAGCAAAACCCACTCAATCAAAACCAAGAACAAACCAAAACAAACAAATCAAAACCCACAAATCATCACAATCATGAGCAACACCGGTTCTTGGCACACGAGCATGTCGGAGAGAGAGATGGTGGCACGAGCACGAGCACACTGGTTCTTGGCGATCAAGAGCACGAGCACACCAGTTCTTGTCGGGTCCGGATCTGGGGAGGGTTCGATCGCAGACCAGTTCTCGTCAGCTTCGATCTGGGGAGGGTTCTCAAGTCCCACTGCACCGCCCTCAAGCTCACCGACCTCATCAACCGCCTCGTCGGGTCCGGATTTGGGGTGGCAGAAAGAGAGAGCTGAGAAAGAGCAGAGAGAGAGAGTAGAGAGAAAGAGCAGAGAAAGAGAGCAGAGAGGGGAGAGCAGAATGCGTTTCAGGAAAATGGTTTATGGAAAAAAAATTTCGTAAATCATTTTCCTAAATTTCCTTAAGGATTTTCCGGTCAACAACAAACGTTTTTATGTTGACTTTGATTTTACAGAAAACAAACACCCGCAAATAATGAAAACATTTTACGAAAAATGTTTTACGTCGAAACAAACGGAACCGTAATGAATGTGTATGAAAAACTTGTATTATCTTGCATGAATTGTACAGTGATTACAACTGATATTTATAGAACCTATCATTAGCACTAACAGAGGCTTCTAACAAACTTTGATTAGTTATAACAATCTCCAATAATTACGGAACCGTCTGGGATATTTTCTGAGAGCACGTGAAGCTTCTTGCAACTTCTTGAGTCTTCTAGAAGAGACTAGAGTTATCTAGAATCATGACGTGGAGGATAAGATCAGAGTGGTGATTGTCTGCTTTTCTTGGTTCATAGGGTAATTGCATCAAATATAATGGTGTCTATTTTGGTTAACTAATCCATAAAACTAAATTGTTCATCATGAAAAAAAAATTTGTACTTAAAATTATATTTCCTCAAGCACCACTAATATTCAAAACGACATGTCGTAGAGCGCATGTAATCCAGCAGGCCGGAGTTTCGTTTCGTTAGCAAAATTGGTAAATGAGGTAGAAATATCATGCTTTGGTTTTGAATTTTTTCAACATTATTTTGCGCTACATGCTTTCGCTATTTTTGTGAGGTTTGAGCGGAGGTCGTATACGTTATCCTTAGTCTATAATAAAGGATTTAATGGTCATAAGTTACCATTACATATAGATATTTTTTGTTTAAGTTTTTTTGATGGGGCAAGAAATTTTATGTGTTGATCAATTAAATGAAACAAATATATTGGTGCATCCTTATCTTA